>CABHPQ010163412.1:0-27834 GCA_902168405.1 Peromyscus aztecus | reverse complement strand
GTTAAGTGTGAGTTTAGAAAAGCAAATCACTGTGATATTATTACATAAATCTTTTATAAACATGTTAATTAAATATATACTTATTTATTTATATATGACTACTTGAAAAATTGAAGCAACTTTATGAAAATAAATAGGCAGTGCTTAAGTATAATATAACATAAACTAACAATGTGATTTTGCCTTTTATATAAGGTCAGATTATTAAAGAATGTTCATGGTCATAATCATATGCACATTCTGAAACATTATTTGCCTAAGTAATATATTATCTGTGTAGTGTTTCTTTTATTTTTTCATATTTGACATCACTATACCTTTCTATATTTTTAGAAACTAGTTTTCATACATTATTTTAGTGACTACTACAACACAGTGACCAATATCAGGAGTTTATCTCTTACCTGATCTGATTCATTTCAGTACAGTGGGGAGGACATTGAAATGTACAATGAAATCCCATCTGTCTTTTATCAGCAATGATTTCTGGCTTTTCCAGATAACCAGAGTTTGGTTGACTCAGTAGAGGTGTCTATGCATTGCTCATTGGGGTCCCATCACTTGGGTTTTTAGCTCCAACTTGGAGGGAGAATCCCAGCTCTTTCTCCTTAGTTATTTTCTATTCATTTCTCCAAGTGGAGAATTTGGAGTTCCTAATTTTTGTTTTTGCTAATTTGCTTTTCATTTCTTCTTTTGTCTGCGTGACTAATTAGACAGAACCCAAGCCAAATTCCTGCAAATTCAAGCACTGTGGCCCCAGACAAAATTAGAAGCATGTTAACAGTCTACCTTTAAATACTTTAACAAAAAGCAGTAAATAGTCTTACTGAATGAAACACATTCATTATCCTGTCCCTTTGTAAATCCTTGTATAAAAAAATGCGTATTTGCATGCAAATTCCATTAATGTTCATACATTTTCAGATAATAACCTAAAAGGCAATGCTGATCATCTGCTTCTTTAATTCTAACTTCTGTGTTGGCAATAATGTCACAGTGACCAAGTAATGGAAAGTTAGGAGGATACAAGCAGATAGGAAAGATGGGGATGGGCTTCCCAAGGGGACTACTCCTTTTTCTTGAGAAAGAGGGCATGGAGGAAAAGATCTGCTCACTGATAAATACCTGCACAAGACAATAAAGAAAGGAGGTAAACTTAGGGACCTTATACAATGTCTAACTCTGAGCATCCCCAACCCTAACAAACTCGAAATCGGAGTGTTCCCTCCCATCCAGATGCATCTAGGTGGGAGCTGTCTACTTGTACTCAATAATGATTACATTTGCTCTCTGTTCACATTTTGATCTTTTGCCTTTTCTGGACAGTCAATTCTCTACCTGGCCTGTGAAAGAAATGCCACTATCAGCCACGGTCTGTATGGGGGAACAATAGGCTTACGAGGTTCCCAGAGTGCAATCTGCTACAGTTGCTCTTTGGTTTGTCATGCAGAATTCATGGGAAGGGGTATAGACAGACATTGCTTAGTCCCCCAGGGAGAAAAGTTTCTCAACAGATGGGAAATGTATTTGTTAATGCTACTACATCTGCTTACAAGACAGTAAATAGAACACATATATTTAAAATGGTAAAAAACAGAAATATTTTTCATTAAAAAGGATCCGTGTATCAAGATTAAAATGACTGAATTTTCACAGCGTGAAAGAAAACTGAAAAACTAGTTGAAATTACAATGATCTGAGCAAATTACACAAGATATGTTTAAAAAAAGAAGAGTTAGAGAAAACATGTTTCTACATACATACATATATACCTACACACACACACACACGCACACAAAGGATCTTGATGTTTTCAATATCAAAGGTCAATATTACTGATATCAAATGTCTGTTAAAATCAAAGGTCTGTTCTTCATAAAATTACGAAGACTAATTTAAATTTTTAAAAAAGATGTCTAACCAAAGTTTATTTGAATGTTTGTTTCTTGCTCAAACCTTTTCTAATTATTAAAATTTAAAAGTTATTATTTTTGACCATTGACATGATCTTCAGCACCCAGAAGAAGAGTATAACCAAAGATTATATGATCAATATGAATCCTTAACAGTCCAAAGGACTGCACTTCAGAATATTTGGTTTAAACATGTGAGATGCTTCCAAGACAAATCTGTCACTGATATTCTTCTTAATAAGAAAAATGCTGTCTGGAAATAGGACACCATGACCTTGACTCAAGTGAACACCATAGTGCCTACTTACTGCCAATAAAAAAAAAAAACAAACAAACAAACAAAAAAACCAAAAACAGAAAATAAAGACACACCTTCTTAAATGCCAAGGCCAAATATAGTTTACCAACTTTAAACAGTTTTAAAATTTCTCTCTATAAAGTTTGCTTCTCACATCTGTTATACATCTTTTTGGTTAAAGAAGGCTAGCAAATACCATACTGTCAAACACACAGCTTTGGGGAAATTATTCAGGATACCAGAATGGAGCTCATGGGGGTATCACTGGAATCTATTAGAACTGGATCTATTGGAATCTATTTGATCTTATGGAATTCTATTTCTAAATTGACAATAAGATGCTAATGTCTGGCTATGCTCTGAATGAAAATGGAATCCAGATTTCAGCCAGATTTGATCCATGATGTCCACCATCACTTGGTGTCATATCTAGCATATGGACAAGGGCAGCTGCTTCTGCCGTGAGAACTTGGCCAATGAAACAGTTGTTTTATCTGACTTCTCTGATAAACTTCCCAGGCATTCACTTCCCTATACAGAGGTCTGATGTAATAAAGAGTTAACGGCACAATTTAACACTTTAATTCATCAAACAAAAAATACAATTATTTCAAAAAAGACTGTCTCTAAGCTTATCTCTCAAATTTCCTTGGAAGTTGTAATAAAAGAGAAACAGTGGCCAACCACTGAACTTAACTGTCTGAGAAAAAAAATCACTCAAGTTTATAAGCTGAATAGCAGCCTTCGCCACAATGTAACTTACAGCAACGGTAACAAAGAAACCATTGACCTTGTTAACGCCTATGATAAAGCATATGGTCTTTGGGTGTTTTTCTTGCCCATTTTCTTTAACAAGGGCAAACCTGCCCAATTACCTGCTTAGCTATATTCTCAGTAAGAATTATGGTAATATGAATACTTTCTGTATGTTGCAGACACCACTTCACCCACACAGCAAGCGTCAAGGACAATGACTCATATCAAATGGCTATTATATAATCTGGATCTCTGCTTAAGTTTTATTGTGGCCTCTCAGACAACCCCTCTAAGAAGCCACTGACTAACGCCTCTTCCTATGTTTTCCTCTGGAAACTTGAAGCAACTAGGAGCAGCCATCACTCCCTCCCCCAACAGTAGTTGCTTTTGACTTCTGAGAAAGAATGAGGGAAAGTTAGGAGGATATAGACAGATAGAGAAAAGAGGGGCAGGTTTTTCAAGAGAGTCATTCCCATGCTCATGGGAGAAAGGTAGAAGGGAGTAGAAGACCCCACTGACAGACAAACTTGTGGGAAAGAAAATAAGGTTAAGTAGGAGGACTCAGAGACCTTACTAAAGACCTAACCTAGAGCACCATGGCATACTCCCAATCCGAATGTTTCCTCCCATCTTGATGGGAGATGTCAAATGGTGATCAATTAAATGATTTTTGTTCCCTCTCTTCATTTTGGTCCTTTATCTCTCCTACATTTCAGCCATTTGTCTTTTCCAGATTATTAGTTCTTTGCATGTCACACAGAATGAGCTCAGCTACTACCAGTATCTCCATTGCACAAGGACCACCAGGCTGTGCAGACTTTATTCAATGATGCCCCATTCTAGAATTCTCCAACTTTGATAAGTCTTCTTTTTCTTCTTCTTCTTCTTGTTTTTTCTTCTTCTTCTTCTCCTCCTACTCATTATTCTTTTCCTTATTCTTCCTCTTCTTCTTCTCCTCATTCTTCCCCTTCCTCTTCTTCTTCTTGCCATTAAAACTGTCCTTGGGTGAGTTTCTCTTCCTAACTCATATTATTGCATTACAATCTGACAGCATATTTAACTTGTGTCTTTGATTTGGATAATTATACATAATAAGATATTTTTAGGTTATATGGTAAGCTTTGTAACTCTTTCACTCTATCCATGTTTTTTTTTCTAGATGAAGATTTCTTATAAATGACTCATGCCTGAGATACCAACACTTATAGGCCTAATTCTGAAGGATTTTGAATTCAAGGAGAGCCCAGGCTAAATAAAGAGACAGTCTCAAAATGTTTTTTTATATTTTTATACATCAAAAAGATAATCCAGGGGTTAGAGATATTGCTTAGCAGTTAAGAGCTCACACTGATCTTGCAGAGAACTTGAGTTTGGTTCCCAGCACACACATTAAGTGACTTACAATTGTCTGTTATTCCAACTCCAGGGATTCTGACGCTTCAAACATCTGTGAGTACCAACACTAATGTACACAGAGGCACACACATACCATTAAAATAATAAAACTAATCATTTTAAAATATAATCCATAGCTAATATACACAATGAAATATCTGTTGTTATTCTAGCTTAGCTAAACTCTTGAAAAGTGAGGTCCAAACATGCTACACAAACTTTATAAATCACATTCACTTTATAAATTAAAGGTGGTCCTAATTACTGCAAGTCTATGGCATGAATTAGGATCAATAAGACAATCATCTCAATGACCTCATATTTAAAAGCATGTCTTCATGATTTTATTTATGCATACTTAGTGAAGGAATTCTGTTTTGACATCAGTAGGGAATACAAAATACAAGAATCATCTGTTGACTTCCATTTCTGTTTCATTTACAGATAACAGAGATCGAAAGTGTCCTATGACTTCTACCTCACTAACAATCACCAACTGGGATTTCCAGAGTCCGTCTCCTCTTGGTAAGCTCCCCTATTGTCCTGTCTTCTGTCATTTTAAGGGTTGTCCTTGTCAGCTACCTTAAATTCTGCAGGTAAATTTCATCATGTAGGCTTTGACTCTTGAGTCTACCCTCACATAGAACCTGGGGCACCTGTTTAAATTCCCTTCAGTCCATCATATCTCTGTCTCCTTTTAGATAAGATCCTTCCATTGTGTGACCTGGAATTCGGGGACAATTGTTATCAAAATGCTTCTTACGGCATCGTCCTCTCTGACAAAGCTATTCATTCTATTGTTCACTCCTCTTCCCTATAGAAACTACTATCCTAGGGTACTTCTTCGGTTTTCATGTGAGTTGTCTCTGGCCTCAACATGTCTTCTACCACTCAGATTTGCAAATAGCCTGCCATTCTTGCTCGTTTGACACTTCTAACTCTTTTCTTGTCTTTTTCCCGAAAAAAACTTACTAGCTTTGAACATTCTATCACTAGACAGCCCTATTTCTATCTTATGCTTATAGGAAATTATTCATCAACAGTTGGATTGTTCTGATTCATTCTATGACTATTTTGATTCCCCATTACTCTAACCTCCTTCAACATGCCTCTTTCCGAAGCACTTATATTTAGCTGTGTTTGATGAATTTCTTCTGTATTTCTCCCACCTCTGGTCCACTCTTTGTTGCTGTGTCTTTGATGGATCTTCTCAGCTAAAGACTTCCTCTAGTAATTCATCCCCACTGCCTCTTCACCATCCGTTGTTCTTTTTTCACCCCTTTCCAGACCATTTTAATCACGATATAATTATCTTGACTATTTCTTCTCCAGTCACTATCGTATTTTTCTTATTCTTCTTATAAATCATGGACCCAGTTGTTCAAAAGCTCCCCCTTTACTTCCTCTCTGTATCTTAAGTTTTGGTCTTTGAGGCAAGGTCGTTTGAGAAACAAATGCACTTTAATCGTAAGGCCGTTGATAAAATTCTATTGTATGTCAGGGTGCTTATCAAACTCATGTGTGGTACAAATACTTCCACAAAGACTGGCTCTGAGTCACCATGAGTCACCAGTCCAATGGCTCCACAGGAACTGCTGTGAATTATGACTATGACACAGACACTCTAAGATTCATGTTACTCATCATCCTCACCTACATAGGCCGCTGTGTTTACTCTTCCCAATTTTGATATTGCTTGCTTATTTCTCTCCTTCAAAATAAATATTTAGAATGAGTAAAAGGGATCTTTCTGAAAAACCTCTCTCTTCCCTTGAAAATTGGGAAAATAAAGAAGCAAAAACATCTGTCCCAACACAATGAATTTTCAACCTCTTCATTTTGGTGGTCTTCAACCCTTTCCACTATGATGAAGTGAGCTATAGACCATGGAACTCTTGGGTAGTGATTGACTCACATGATAGATTAGTAGATGCCAGACTTAATCTGAGTGTTTAAGTCTGCAACATTACTGGATTAGCCAAGGATGTACCAGCCATAAACTAATCTGTGATTATTTATTAACTCAGAATGGGTGAGTGATGAACTATTTGGGATAATCTGGATATAAGGTACCAACAAAACATTTCTATGGCTAGGATAACTGAGCCAGTACTCATGAAATCCTCTCTTAGTTAACTTACAGGGTACATTGCTTTCATCAGAAATATACCACAAATTATTCTATTTTAAAAAGGGTCCCCCTTTAAAAAAAAAATCTACACTAGTAATAATGAAAATAGCCACAGACTTGGTAACATAAAAATAAGATATATTTATTCTCCTGAGCTGGCTTTTTGGAGCATACTACCTATGGTGGGACACCTTGCACAGCCTTGATGCAGGGGGAGGGGCTCAAACCTGCCTCAGCTGAATGTACCACGCTCTGCTGACTCCCCATGGGAGGCCCTACCTTGTTGGAGGAGGGAATGGAGGGTGGGTTGGGGGGCAAGGCCGGTGGGAGGAGGGAAGAAAGGGGGGTCTGGGGTTGGTTTCTAAAATGCATAAAAATTTTAATTAAAAAAACAAGTAGAAATAAAAAAAATAAGATATATTTATTCTCTTCCAGTTCTTGGGGACAGAAATTTGAAATCATATTTAGTGGGCTGTTGTCAGTGCCATGGTCCCTTGACATCATAAGGGAAAATCATTCACTGTTCCCACAGCTTCCAGGGGCTGCTGGTATTATTTGGATTATAGTTACATCATGTTGGCCAGTATTTATGTGGCTATCCTGCTTTTCTTTTCTAGATGTCTATCGTTAAAATCTATCTCTGCTTCCTTTAACAAGGCTAAAGAGATTCCATGTAGGCTTTACCTCATAATCTAAGGTATGCTGTTCATCAACGATCAAGATCTTTAAATTAACCTCATCAGTAAGAATTTCTGTCATAAAGTAGGATTCATGTAAAAATTCCAGGTATAAGGATATTTATAGTCTTTCAGAACCATTATTCAACTTATAATATGCCCCCATCTTTTACTCCAAATGCCAGTTAGTCTCTATATCCATACCATATATTTTGACTTAAATAAAATATTAAATTATATTATCAATAATTTTATTATTTGATAATTTATTTCAAACTGATTTATTATATGTCTCTGACTCATTACACATATGCCTCTTTTTTGGCTTATATATAACACACTGATGAGTAGATATGGAAATGAATAAGTATCTGATATCTTATATGTATAACATATATCTATATACAAGGACACACATTCCTACTTTGCATGTATAGTTTCTTTTTCATAATCATTGAAGAACAATTCTAAAAGTTTAATGAAAATGGGCAGATACTATTAGCCTATTTCAACTTTATAGTCCTCTGTGAAAATAATTTGCTCAGTATTTTCTATTCTGTTATTGTGTTCTTTTTGTGACCAGAATGAGGTGTCAGATTTTTATTATCTGATATATATTGGAAATTAGAATTGCATGCCCTATCACCCTGACCTTTATCTATATTCTGCATTTGGCTTGGATAACCTTTCTAGTTTTTTTTCCTATTAATACCCATTCCAAACTAAGAGAAAAAGGTGAAATGTCCAGCTAGTAAATATACAAGCAGCAGAAGGCCAAACTGAGAGAGCTCAATGACCAAATTTCACATAGGACAAGCAACATCCTAATGCCTTGATCCCCTACTTATGTCAAATTTTAAATAGGGATGGAAATTAGTATAACTGAATCCATCCTATAAAAATGAAAAAATAAATCTCCCAAACCATTTCCTCATAAGGTTACAATCCCCCAATCTTCCAAAGAAACATAATTGAAAGATTGCATGAGGTCCCAGAGTCAGTTTTCATTATTATTAAAGTGATGCATACACATATTTGTATCTTAAGCTCTGTGCAATGCAAGCTATTTCAGACCTGTCTTCGTGTGTATGTGATGAGAAATCACAGATTGATCATGACATTTTTAGCACCTTTTGACAGTACCCACTGATGGGACTGCTGGTAACTGCGCTTATACCTAGGAAGGATGGAACAGCTGTACTCCAGATACAAGAATCATCATACAATTTTTTTTCCTCACGTTTTCATTCAATTAGTTTTTTTATTTACAAGAATATACACATGCATAGGAATCAATCTATTACTTTGTTCACACTTTAGTACATTTGTAATTAGCCAGCATTTGAAATTACCTCTCCAAAATAACTACCTTAAACAATATTGAAGTATTTAACTAAAAATAACTTTTATTTCAAATAAGTAATTAAGGTCAGCAGAATATATGTAATACTTTCAACCCATGAGATAATCAAACATCCAAAAAATGATCAAATTCTGCTTGATAAGGAAATAATCAACAACAGTTTCTTTTCTATCATTACTTAGTTTGTATAGCACATGTATTCCGGAAAGGAGAAGTAAGTATGAGCTATATATAAATGTAATTTGTCCAGTGTCAACAAGACCGTGGATGAGAGTTCCTAAAGTCAAAAGCTTGCTCTTGGGCAAGGCTGCTGTCCATTGATAGAGC
Source organism: Peromyscus aztecus (assembly GCA_902168405.1). Lineage (NCBI taxonomy): Eukaryota > Metazoa > Chordata > Mammalia > Rodentia > Cricetidae > Peromyscus > Peromyscus aztecus. The sequence goes on along the minus strand of CABHPQ010163412.1, from coordinate 18,974 downwards.
GTGTGCAAAGAATGAGCCAGATCCTGGATTCAAGTGTCTAGCTCCAAAATTAAAAGTTTTATTACTAAGCATTTTAAAGAATAACTACACCTTTTATCTACATGAGAAAAACCATCTTTAAATTTCTCATTTTAGTAATTCTTAAATCCAATGTGCCAAAGTAAACTGGTAACTTTCACAAAGAAAGAAATTGACTATGGGGGAATGGTTCATAAAACAAGATCAATTTTTCCAAAAGTTTAAAAGAGAAAAATAACTGTATGTTCTCAAGACATTACAGTTATTCTTTCTGGAATTTATGTTCTATTATAATTAATTTTCTATTTGTATTATATAATGTTGACTTCAACCAACATTGAAGTTTTATATATATATATATATATATATATATATCACAGTTTTTTTATATAATGGATGAATGTAAGTTTTTTTTTTTTTTCTTGACAAAGAATGGGAAAACCATTAGCACTAATGATTTTTCCCACAGATATGGTCAGTGTAAAGTATATATGTATGCATATACATGTACACAGACACATGTATATACATAAGCACATGATCTGGAACTTTACAAGTTTTACATAGCTCCAGAATTCACTGATTGATGCCGTATACATGAGGGTGGCCTGGCATGACTATTATGCTGAGATGTCATCATCTGAGAGATGACAGGTGTAGCACATGTAATATTATTATTATTGTCTCTGCTTATTATACTTCCAGCCCACATGCTGGTAAGGAGAATGGTAAAGTAACACAGAGTGGCTTTGATTATGTTTATGTATTCCAACAGTCACAGAAATAACAGACCCTGAAAGGACTACTAACAAACTCACCATTTATCTACTAAAATAATAATTAAAAAATGGGTGAATGATATGGAAAATTTATGAAAAATATTGAGTTCATAAATAATGTAATAAGACTTTGTGAAGATTTTATCTTTCTCTGCTGATAGTCTGACCATTGTGTCTCCTTCCTCTCAAGATTTGTTAATCCTGTGCATTTCTGCTGGTTATATTTTGTTTTCTGTTTCAAGCCACATATTCTGTGTAAGTCAGTGAACTGGCCGTATGTGTAGTGGTTTAAGTTACCAGAACTTAAATCCTCAACCAATAGATACAGTTGTACTCTCACTAATGTAATCTTGTAAATTTCTTAGATGGTGACCGCCTTTAAGCAAGCTAAAGGGAGTAGGACTAAAAGACTTAAGGTAGCCCTAATCCCTTAATTAAACTTCATTAAAGTACACTCACCATGGAAGCTTAGAGGTCTCAAATTAGTAAATTCCATACTAAGAAAGAAATAACGAGAAGGGAGCTAATGCAACCAGAAAAAGGCATTTGAAGGAAGAATAGTTTGTGGGCACATAAACAAAATGGGCTGCACAAAGACACGTGGAGCAGAAAAAAAAAAAAAAAAAAAAGCTTGCCAAGTGAAGGAAAGTTGCAAACTGTAGATCAAAAGACAGGATGTAAGTTATCAGGGATCAGGGAAGGTGAGACAAACTTTGAATCAGAGTTAAAGGGAATATTTTGCAGCTTGAATACATCACCTCAAGTATTTCACAGAAAAAAAATAGATGTATCACAATAAAAACATCAGTGTTTTAGGAGAAGGAGGTAGGTAAACACAGAGCCTGAAAAGGAAGCTGTTTCTCACTAAAGAACACTGAAATTCATTTTTGAATATTGAAGTTGAATTACACTCTAAGGTTTGGTGAACTTTTCATCAATTAGGAGATGGGGAAACATATACATTAGTCTGATCTAAAAGCTGATGTGCAATTTATATATAATATATATTATAGTGTTAGACAAGCTCTAAATGCAAATAACTAATATTTAGTAGATAATACCATGAAGAGTGTTCTTTTAATTTGGTAACATTGTTATTAGAGGTGTGTGTGTGTGTGTGTGTGTGTGTGTGTGTGTGTGTGTGTGTGTGCGCGTGTGTACAAAGAGAGACAGTTGCGAGTTCCACACATTTTAAAGGGTCAGAGGTAGTGAACTATGTCTTAAATATTGAGCACTGAAACTTGCACTCTAATGAGATTTTGTGTTTTCAAATGTTATCTTTAAGTGAGAGCTAGTATCAATGAACTTCAGTAACAAAAAAAACCCTGAAATTCTGGTTCTTAATAAGTAAATGGAAAATGAAATGTCTTAGGAAAATGGTCTTGTCCTGAAGAGTGAAACTTATGGATTAGTCTGTCATTTTCTAGTTCTCCCAGGAGGTCTAGATCAGCCTTAGTTATTCCCTTTGTTGAGGAGAAAGAAAATCCTTGAATTAATAAACTTGGAGATGTACAATTTTCTCATTAAAAGAAAATTCAGATGTCATTTGATGGACTAATATAGACTATTACAGAATTTTTAATTCTCTCACCTAAAATTGTTAAACAAGTATAAATGTCAAAATATTGTTAATCGTGTTAAATTTCATGATTCAAAATTGCATTTTATGAATATTTACCAAATCTCAATAGAGGTAAAATATAACTCTTGACTCTATCTGTGCTGTCCAGTGGTCACCACTCACTACACTTGGTCTGCAGCATTTGCCACACGAGGAATCCCGCTGGGGAACTAAATTTGTAAATTCACCTAATTTCAGTGAATTCCACTTTTATAGTCACGTGGAGTCCAGGGTTACTCTGATGGCAGCAGGTGAGGCAAAGCATCACAGAGAGTAGAGTCGACTGGTTCTGAACTGGAGTCCACAACCATCCCAACAGTGCCGCTTAATAAGAAAAAGAGAATTGTGCCCTAAATTGTGTTCGCACTTTCTGCTCTTTCAACAACTCATTTTAAAATTAGTTCTCTTCTCCTTCAACCTTCTCTCCTTTTCTGAAATATTCCTAGCAATGATTATCTTGTAAGTTTGCTAGTTTGAGAAGGAGAGCTAACCTCAGTTAAACAGCCTCGTCTCCATAGGTCAAGCCTACAGGTTTTCTACTCTCTTCCATCCCAGTTGATACTACCTCTGATTAACCTGTCATGTTTCCCCTCTGGGAAGTATTAGAGTTGTTTCCTGAGTATTCTCTTGGTAATGCAACACTGCAGCTCTGTTTCTAGTCTTGTTTCCATGACCTTTCTTCACAGTTGCTGTAAAGTTACTGTCTCAGAGCATTTGGAGGTTTCCCATATGCGATTCTAATGTTCTCCACTTTTCTAAAATAAACCAGGGTCCTGAAGGGAAGAAGTGAAATCAAGGGAAGACTCTTCAGCAAAACTGCAGCTACAAAGTGAGACTCACTTTCTCTTTTCCCATGTAGCCCCAACACTGATTGATTCCATACTATCTGAGCATGGATGCTCTCCTACCATCTTGATCTTGCTGTTTAGTAGAGAGTTTTAAAACATTCAGTTACTCTATAGTAGCCTGATGACGGCCAGGTCTTTCTATCCAATCCTTCATGCTTGCCATCCATCTCCACCTTCAAACACACACTCACCACATCACCACCACTACCATTTCTGTTGTACAGCAGCTCTTATGGTCCAAGTAAAGGCTTCACCAGAAAGCCTTGCCTTCCCTCTCAAAAAAGAGTTCAGTGCCCTCCTCTCAACCACCTGATTTCTGTTGCAACAAACTGAAAGTTTTGCTCTTGAATCTTATGAGTATCCAGAAGGCAGGAAAGTAATATTTCCTCTGTGCATTTTTGACATTTGAGATTGTGCACCTCATTGCCCAAGAGATTTTTAAATCCATTCATAAATAACAGACAAGATTCTTATTAAGGATTTAGAGATTAAATGGAATTAGATAATTCATGAATGAAATAAAATTATGTCTGAAACCTAAACTTCCTCTTTTGAGTCTAAAGAAAACATTATTTGTGTGTATATATCTATCTATATTAGTATAGCTATCTATCTATATGTGTGTGAGCCCATTTATATACACATATATGTCTGCACATATACACATATCATAAATATATATATACTATTTATATGTATTTACATATAAATAATGTGTTTAATTCTGCATATTATATTACATATATTATTTATCTATAAGCATATGTTGATACTTGGTTTAGTCTTGAAGATAAATAGACATGATTTGACAAATAAAAACACATTAGAAATATCAGCCAAATCATAGATAATCCGAACTAAATAGGTTTAAATTTTATTTATACAACATGCATCTCTGCTACTCAATTTGGTCACTGGGTTAGAAAGTAAACACTGCCATGCTTCTTATTTGTGAAGTTTTATTTGCTGCCCTTTCTCAAACTCTCTACCCTCACTAAAGACAAAGACATACTTTCAGTTATTTCAACAATAATTTCACACCATATTAAGGTTATCAACTTAATACTAGTTTCATATCTCCTAAAATAGAAATACATGCATTTCCTAAATTATGACATTAAATTATATAAATAAAGCTAAAGCAAAACTGGAACTTTTAAAATAAGATAATTTCTTTTTGAATCCAACATATCTCTGAACAGGCTATATAAACATTTCATAAATATGACACTGTTATCTCTTTGATAACATAACAATAGTGAATTTATTGCACTCTAGAAAGACACTTTAATTGCCTGTGGAGGTCATGCCAAATTGAAAATCAGTGGGCAGGAATAATGCCAAATAGTTCAACTACCGAGTCAGGACGAGATGCAGGAAATAGCATCATTGAGGGGAGAAACCAGAGCATACTCTCCATTATGTAACTCACCAGAAATCGATTTGCGTAGGAAAACTACCGTGAAGATGAACTATTGAAAACATCCAGAATTCAGAACTTACAGAGCACTGCTGTGTCTCTGCAAGTTTTAGTGAGATCGAAAACTGCATGTGAAATGCTGCTTGCTTTTCATTAAAAGAACATTTCCACTTACAGCCTCACATCTTCAGTCGCTTTAATTCCTGAGTGAGCAAAGAGCCTGCAGCCGGCTGATTTTCCCCTACTTCATTTAGAACTGAGATAATTGCCAGGTAATTACATTAATGTAAAGAAAGGGACAAAGATAACAGGGGATGTCAGGAAAAACAAGTTACATATGTTCACAGTTGAAATAAATAGGTTTAAGCCATCATGAAAATTACACGGCGGAAGAGCAAGCAAGTGAATCCATCTCACTATACCATCTCACTTCAGTGAGAAGAAAGCCCCTTTCTTATCCAGGGGGAGATGAACATAACGTTTCCTATGAAACTTCTATTATGCAGCATTAATAACCATTTGGATAATTTTAAAAGAAACTGCAGATAGGTGTTCTATGAGCCCAAACATAATCAATTGTAGAATATTTACATATAGAAAAGTGAGTCACAATTAGCTAATCAGAAAGGAAATCAATGTTTAAAAAAATCCACATAATAAAGCTGATGTAAACAATGGACAGAGTGTCTTTGTTATGATGCATAGACAAGATTAAAATGGCCAGATTTTACCTGATTAAACTTTTACAGTAACTAAAATTAGAGTGAAAAAAATAATTAAATTATTTTAAATTTAAGAAATCACATTAATGTATTTTAGGTAATTTGAGCCAGAATGGGGTTCTAAACATTAAAAAGTCTTAGTATTTTAAAATTTTTCATATATACAAATATATATATATATATCCATTTAGGCATGTATACATAAACACTTACTATTGTTTTCTTGAGCAAAATCTATATCCACCACAGGAGCTTGACGTTGTTGCCTGTTGAAAAGCCATAAAACATGCATATATTAATTTAAAACATAATAAAATCTAAATTGAAATAAGTAATAAAATTCCTTTATGTTCATAAATAAAAGCTTTTATAAATATAATATCCTGATTCTAATTTATTTCTTGAATGAAAAACTAGAAAAGTCAACTAAAAATTATTTCTCAATGTTCACTGCATTTTACAAAATACCACTCAGCATAATTAAATTCTGATTGCAGAAAAAAATATGAAATGTTCTCATTGGAACAGACAATATATTCATTTTCCTCATGTTTGTAAGAAACAAAATCATGGGTTTATATTGAATGGATAAGGATCATTCTCATTCTGCTTTGAGAACTGGGTTTTCATGGTCTTCCAAAGTCCTTTTTGATACAACAAACCTTTTCTAATCCATCAAATACATTTGAAAATAACAAGTAGGAGAAAAGGATCTAATCAAGTTAGAGACACAGTCTGAACAAACAAAGAAGATATGAAATAATACACAGATTAAATGCAGCAATTCCTTGGATTCTAGACTAATCTTTGGCAGAAAAAAAATAGAGTTTATTATATGTTTGATGTGGAGTTGTATCATTTCATTTGACCTGAAATGGGGAACTTTGCTAATTATCAAAGTGACTCAGGCCCAAAGACCAATTTATAAAAATTACCGAGATCACTGGGGCAAAAGGATTATTTTTCTTATTTCTTAAATGTTAATTTTAATTTTCATGGTTGGAATGTGCCTAACAAAAGGAAATGATACAGTTTAATTAAATATCTATAACCACAGATAAAATTATCTGAAAATGTTTAACACAACAAATTCCCAAAGCAGCTAATTTATTTTTTAATTTTTAAAAAATACAAGAAAAGTGAGAGATGTAGGCTCAGCTCTGATATCCATGATTTCACCTATTTGGGGTAGTTGGCTAGGTTTCCATTGCCATGAATTTGTTCTCTCTTTTTTGACTAGGTCTTAAACACAATTAGGGAATTGTTGGTTATCAGAAAAGTACACATGCAAGTACTGTACTCTTAGGGGCATCATACCGTGCTAGTCATTGTGGTTCATAGGCATCCTAGGTGGGTAGGACAGATGGTTGCCCTCCTCCTGTGGAAGCTTACATGGCACCTTCTGATACCATGAAAGCTAGTCCTCAGAGAGGAGGTTTTCAGGCCAACTCCAGCTCATAGGTTTCTGGACCCTGTGTCTGAATTACATGGTGTCTTCAGCAATATCAACTCACCTTCCATCTCTTGGAGAGCAACCAAAGGCAATAGTAATAGCCTTAATTTGGGGGAGTCTCCAGAACAATCCAGACCAATAACTTAATACAGGGCTTCTCACGCCTGTTGTTAAGTATTTTGTTATACAGTCTTTAGATCTTGAGGAGAGCATTGTTAACTTGGAAGAAAAATTTTCGTTTAAACTATATATTTATATACATACTTATACGTGAGTGTATTATAGATTTTTTTCTCTTTCAGGGAGATAGCTAATAGTAAGATTCTTTATGACTTTTTCAGACATTCTTACTATTATTTTACTCTTTGCTCTCTTCTGTATTTATCTCCATCCCTCATCACTAATTAGAGCCCCAGTCCATTTTTCCATTTCTCCTATCAGATCATCTGTAACCTGCTATTCCATGCTCTGTGATCCCTTTCACCATGGCAATGTTTCCTTTCTCCACTTTTCTGGTTTGTGCAGTTGCTTCAGTGCATGTGCTAACATCTGATGATTTGGAGAGAGGAGCTTCAGGTGAGTGAGTATGCTCTATGTTAAGCATGACTTTGACATAAGTAATCTTTCAACATAAGTACACATTTCCATTTTATGTACCTATTTTCTTTTCTTTCTCTAGTCAAACTTAAAAGTAACAGATTGGTAGCTTTTGAAATATTTCTGAGCTGGGCGGTTTTGGCGCGCACCTTTAATCCCAGCACTCGGGAGGCAGGGGCAGGTGGATCTCTGTGAGTTCGAGGCCAGCCTGGTCTACAAAGTAAGTTCCAGGAAAGGCGCAAAGCTACACAGAGAAACCCTGTCTCAAAAAACCAAAAAAGAAAAAAAAAGTCTTTAAGCATACATGATAATGTATTTTATGATAGTAAGTTGTTAGACAAGCAAAAAGACACCGTACTGTAGAGACATATACATGACTTATCATAAATTCTTTTATTTAAGGAGTGATATGCTAGCAACTGATCTAAGCTTAGACAATATGGGTAAAAATAATAATCAATGAGTTCTTCTCTTTAGTAGTGTTGCTTGGAAGATATATACTAACAAATTCCTGTAAACCTCACAATTTATTTTCCTTAATATAGGAAAATCTTTATACCATAACTTGACTTTTAATTTTAAATTCAACTTTTTATCTTCCCAAGATTCATGCAAATGAGGTATAATATTTTTAAGAATGAAACTATGCTAAATCAAGATATCTTTAATATTTAAAATTACCTTATTTTCCTACATGACAATATCTTTTAATGCATAGAAGTTATTGGATTATGTAGCATTTCTTTAGAGCAATATAAAAACACCATTTTAGATAACTTTTATATCCTTATATTCCCTGGGTAATATATCTTTAACATTTTCATAACAGTTTTTAAAAGTACTCCTGCTGACTAAGATTTTTCTAACACTGTTGCACTCTAAGTAGTTCCCAATCTTGGTAGAAGCATTTGAAGTGTAGAAATTGCTGTTAAATTGAAAGTATGAGTGGATTGAAATGTCTAAATTTATTTGCCTTTGATGTGATTAAAGAAATACTTCTAATATGGTCAAATATTCACCACATAGCCCCTTAACATACATAACACTCCCATGCAATATAACCTTTTCTTTCAGTCAAATGTGCAATTTGTATACACTCTACAAAGAGCTCTTTGAGTTATGTTAGTAATGCACTATGGGAGGAGCTACAGAAATCTTCCTTTAGATTAAATATCACTGGGGACAGCTACCATGGTATTGGACTGTAGTTTCCAGAGTGCTGTTCTTTGTTGTGCTTTGACCCTTTAAACCCTGCCTGTGACTCAGAGTTCAGCTCTGAGAAAACTCGACATTTCTGGGTAGTGAAGTCTGACATGGTTATTTCTGCATTCCTTATTTTTTTGGCAGGGGGTAATTGGTTTTGATTTCTTCTTATTTGGCATTTCTACATGGATGTGGTTTTTATGCATGTGTGCCTATATGTGCTTACATTTTTTAAGACATGTATGCACACTTGGAGGGCAGGGGTAGACTTAATGTTTCTTCCTTAGTAGTTCTCTGCCTTAAATTTGCTGCAGGGTCTCTCTCTCTCTGAATCCTAACTTGCCTGCCTGTTCAGTTAGTTTAGCTAATAGGTTTTCTGTGGAGTCCTTGTCTCCACGTTCCCTGTGCTTGGACTTGGTAGACCTACCTAGTATCCTCAGGGATACTGGAGATCTGAACTCCAGTCCCCATGCTTGCCTGGCAAGCACTTTACATAATGAACTGTTTCTCTTGCTGTTCCATGCCTTAATCTTGCCTTTCAGAAACAGTAAGAGAAGAGACATTGAAAAGTGTTAGTTTCCTGAGAAAGACAAAAGAAGTTCAAGATAGGAAGCACAAGTACAAGATCTGGGTAAGGAAAGAAACAAAGAAAGGAACGTGGTTTTGGGAGAGTCTGTAGGATACTCAGCAAAGTCTTAGTAAGCTGGTGGAAAGCACAGGTCTGCAGGCAGCCCTGGTGCTTCAGGAAAGGGATGCACTACTCAGTGAACCTCACAGATACTTGTACATCTTTGCTTAGCCAGTGGCAAGTGCACCTAAATTTCTTGATATTCTGAGATTTACTTGTTCCATGTGGTTCAATCTTAGAAAAATGTTTGCAGCTATCTTCCAAAAGCAAAAATACACAATATGGGTTCATTCCACAAGCCTACAAGGACCTCTAGTCACCCTTGCATTATGCGAATTGCCCTAACATCCCAAAACATCATTAATTACAGATGCTGATTGTTGATACCAGATATATAAATACACATATAGTAAAACTCCACTTCCTAAAATGTGACTGTGCTACAAGATACAAGCATTATCCTTCTGGCATGCCTTTTATTGTTAAACCAACTAACATCTAATTACATATAGGGAGAAAAACTGATACAAGTGAAGAAAAAGAAAATAAAGGAGCCAGAAGACCCTGTTTTCACATAGCTGCTCTGGGATTTACATTAAATTTCCTGGAGAGTTCACAGCAGGATTTTGGCTTATTCCTCTGTCATCTCTCTCCTTTGGAATGTCTGGAGTTCAGCACCAGACTCTAGTTCCTAACCTGCCAAAAGACATGCTGGCTTCTAGGTAGGGTTTTCTAGCCTTTTTGCTATTAGCCCATATTTTGACAGTATGTTGCCATGGTAACAGGATTCATTAAGGGTATTCAGTTTTGTTCTGCCAATGAGGATTTTGGCTGCATGTCCTGCTGGCCTCAGAAGATTGATCCATAACATTTGTCTTATGAAGCCCTGTCATCTCATAAGATGACCGATGATACAATATACTCCATAATGAGCCAGGTTCTCCCCCATGAGCTACTCCTGAAATGCAAGTCAGACACTCTCAGAAACTGTACTTTCAACATCATCATCAGAGTTGGGTGCTTAAAATAGGCTGCCAACAAGTGATATATATGTAACCTTATCATCCTCAGGTTGAAGCATGGACTAAGAATGCAAGCCTTAATGTTTGTTGTTTAATTCCAACATGGAAAAAATAAATTCTAGATTTTGAAAATTTAGTTTGTATACTCATCTGCGGGAGTAAGGTTTGCTAGAAATAACTAACACATTGACCCAGTTGAAGGAAAAATTCTTAACATCGGTAACTATCTTAGTTTCTTTCCTCCTGCTGATAACAGATGTAATTTAAGAGAGGAAAGTTTGATTTTAGCTCACACTTAAAGGCCAGTTCATCATGAAGAGGAAGTTAGACATCAGGGACTTGGAGCAGCTTGTCACAATGTATGCGTGCCCAACTCTGTTTCTTCACTTTTTGTCTTCACTATTTCTTCACCAAGAGTAACTCCTGCCCACAATTAAATGAGCCTTCTGATACCAATGGACATAATCAAGACAATCTGTCAGAGTCACTTTCACAGTCCTGACATTAGATGATTTTTAGATACTAGCAAATTGACAATTAACACCAGCCATTACCTTAACCACAGGTTTCCATAGGATGTCACCAAAAAATCGTAATGTACTTTCTTTTAATTTCAACTATATTTTATTATCATATTGCCAAGCATTCTATAATGTATATGACAGTTTCAACTATTTAATTACACAAGTAAAGAATTGTCTGGTCCAAAATGTCAACAACGTTTAACTGAACTTGAGATACTATGTATTAGGGCAAACTTGGATTAATCACAGTCCTTTCTTGCTTACAGTCCAGTTAATCCATTTTAAGGGGTAAGGAGAGCCCAATCAATAGGTAAAGAAAAAAACAAAAAACAAAAAACAAGAGTTCAGAGGCACATGAGAAGAAATCCTATGAAGTCTTCTAAAAGGAAAGACAAACAAACTAAATAAATAAAACAACAAAATCAACAACATAAGACATGTGAAAAGACCTCACCTATGGAAAGGCCAGAGAGAAGCTCTGGGAGGAGGAGGGATCACAGCTCTTTGTACTATCCCTATACAGAGTCATTTCTCAGTGACCTCTGTCCAGTCCCCACTTACTTCACTGCTACTGTTACCTTAGGCTATGGCTTATAATCATCTTGGTATTTTTTTTAAAAGTTACATTGTTTTCCTAGCCTTTTCTGGACTTCTTCATTTGAATCCACAGAAATGGTTCTGATCCCATAAGATCTCAACTCTTTTTGGCCCCTATAATTTTAGTTTTAGTTTAGTTTTGCTTTGTTTTCTTTTTCTCTTTCATTTAGGTGCTCTTCTTTGTCTTAAGGTTAGTCTTGAGGTTTATTTCACAACTGTAGAGATTTCAGAGACTAAGACTTACCTGTGGTTAAATGGTAATATTTCATCATGATTCTGCAATATTCAGCATGGTGTAGTGACAAAGACCTGAATCTTACACATAAGCAAGTGGGGTAGAAGAATCAGGTATTCTAAGTCATTCTTAGCTATGGAGTGAATTCAAGGTCAGCCTGGGCAATATGAGACCCTGTCACACACGCACACGCACATGCACACACACACACACAGAGACAGAGAGACAGAGAGATAGAGACAGAGACAGACAGACAGACAGAGCATCCACTATTTAGCTACCATTATTAGCACTGCATCCTCCTTCACCATTGCTACAGCACGTCCTAGTTTGCATGCTATTGCTGTAATAAATATCATGAAACAAAGCAACCCAGGAAAGGAAATGGTTTACTTGAGCTTTCATTTATACATCACAGTGCATCCTCCAGGGAAATCAAGGCAGGAGCTCGAAGTGGAACCTGAAGGCAGGAACTGAAGCATAGATCAGGAGGGAATGCTGCTTACTGGCTTGCTCTGCAGGCCTGTATTTAGCTATCTTTCTTTTATCTCCTAGGATCACCTGCCCAGGTGTGGTGTTGTTCACAGGAGGATGGCATTCCCTCATCAAATGTTAATCCAAAAAGTGCACCCCCCTACAACTGATGGAGGCGTTTTCTTAGTTGGGTCCCTTCCTCCAAGGTTCCCCAGTGTCATGTGGACAAAAAACTAATCAGAACACTCCGCTCACTGTACTCCTCGTAACATCCATTCCTAACTCTTACACATTTATTGAGTAGTTGCCATGTAGTTAGTTTTTAAAGCATGGAAATAAAATATGATCCCTGTCCTACCAGGAAAAAAGCAGGAATATAGAATATAGAGTCAATTCAACCAAGGGAATGTGGTAGTTAAGTCTGCAAATAAACACAGCAAGAGAAAACTACATCTTTCATTAAAGTGTTTTCAATGCATGCATATGTGTTTGATCTTCCTATTTTCCAGATTGCTTCATTTTATAAGAAATTAATTCTTAATTAAGAGATCTCAGCTTTGTGTTTGAGGAAAATCTCATTTATTAAAATCTAATTGTTTTTTTCCTCAACATTTACAAACAATATCAAAAATCTTTGTAAATTAATATTATATCAAGAGTCACATAAGTAAGACATGGTCAATTGAGAATAAACACACTCTGAAGGAATAAAGATACAGATTTGCATAAGATACCCAACTCTCCTCTGATTGTCATCTGAAACCAAAGGAGGAAGAAAGGCACCAAGAATATGATAGAAGGTGCTTTAAAAAACTCTACTCCTACTTTTAACAATGCTTTAACTAGATATATTTTTGTTTTGAAGTTCAAAAAATGCATCAAAGGAAAGGTTAAGTAACCCTTTTAGTGCATCTGAAGGCAATCAACCTTTGTTTATGAATCTTTTTGTAGTATGCAATGGTGACAAGTTTAAGTTCTGTAAAATCTTTTCAAGCTAATGAAGCCAAAGTAATTGGATCAATCCCCATGGGGGTTAGTTGACTCTAGAATGAACATCTAAACCGCCCTGCATGACTTTTTTCTTGTATTTGAGTAAATGAGATTGAAGATTTACAGAATGTCCTCCTTCTGCACAGTTGCTAGAACACAATAAACAAGATGTGAGTTCTGTCTTTTGACATGGAAAACAAGTATTAATAGAATGTCTTGACAACTGCAAGTGAATTAATCAACTCTGTCAAACACATTTTACAAAGGAATAGGTGTAATTTTAATAAGAATGCGTGTTGGATCCAAAAAGGGATATTTACAAATACTCCAAATTTTGATCTAATAAGTACAAAAGAAATGTTTGTTGTTATCTTCTTTTTTTACACAAAATGATTTAAATGACTCAGAGTCATAGTAAGATTTTAATAAATCCTAGAAATTGTGTAGGCTTATAAATTCATCATTATCAATAGAAAATAATTACAATCAATCTCTAGAATTATTTTAAATACTATGAAATACAAGTAGGGTCATTATTAATGTAATTTGGGGGTTTTAAGAGATATTTTCAGAATGTATACCTCACACTGAAACTGGAAATTTTAAAAAAGTCATACAAATGAAAAACAATAGGAATCTTGGAATATATATTGTAGCCTGCTCTAAAGCTTACTCTTTTCAACTGACATAAATGAGGAGATTTGTCACCACAAAGAAACTTAAACATAATATAGAAAAATAAAGACAGAGAAAGATGACTTTATGACTTACTATAGGGATACAGTAATCAGGGCAGTACGACACGGTGAAAGAATAGACAAATAGATCAATGGCACAGAACAGAGAGACTGGAAATAGACTCACACAAAGGTAGTCAACTGATCATTGACAAAGGTGCAGAGGCAATATAATGGAGCAAAGGAAGTCTTTTCAATGAGTGGGCTTTTACAGTTGCGCCTCTGTATGAAAAAAATCTCAACAAAGAGTTTATAACCTTCATAGGAATTATCTCAAAATGGATTAACTCAAGGTAAAATGTAAAGCCAGCTAGCAAAACCATTAACCCTTAGAGAATAGCAATGGAGAAGATTTTGGTGTCCCTGCATTTGGAAATGCCATTATAGATACAACCAAAGACATGCTCCATGAGCGAAATAATTGTAAATTCTGCTGAACAAAAGTTACTGGCTAAGGAATGAAAATAAAATCCATGTAATGGATGGACACATTTACACATCTCTGACAAAAGACTGACATGCAATTCTCTACAGCTTCTTTTCCTGCCATCTGGTCGCTTGTGGGCCATGGGTCTGCTCTCCATGCCAGCATAAATGGCATGGCCTTTTCTCTCTTCCATTCTCTGCTTCTGGGTAACAGCTGAGATTTCCTAGCTTGCCTGCCCTGCAGTTACTCTTTTACCCTTTAATAAAAACACTCGTTTGTGTTTATTAAAAAAAAAAGAGTGATACCTAAAATGTACAAAATAAACTCTGAATATTTTAACAATAAGAAAGTAAAGGGGGCAGGAACACATCAGTGCATGGTGATGCATGCTTGTAATCCCAGAATTTGTGAAGTTAAGGCAGGAGTATTATTGCAAATTTGAGGTCTGTCTGAATTACATAGTGACTGCAAGGTTACTTTCAGTTGTATATTGATTGACTGTCTCAAAAATAAACTAAACATAAAAATCAATAGATGAATCTGATTAGAATTTTGCTAATGACCTTGATAGACTACCTAACCCAGAAGATATAGAGATAGTAAGTAATCCTTGGAGAAGATGCTCCATGGCATTAAGATGTCAATATGTTCAAGGACTCTGAAAATATCAAGTACTGATGAAACTGAGGCATAAGGTCATTTCTCTGGTTAGAAGGAATGCAAAGAGGTCCTGGCACTGTAAAACACACTTACTGGTTTATTTCAAAATCAAATGATTTTCTTTTATGATCTAGTAATAATATTACTTTATTTGCTCAAAGAACCTGAAAAATCATACCCATACAAAAATATACACTGTTATTTATGAGAACTTTATAATTGCTGAAAGTTAGGAGAAACATGGTGCTTTAAAATATGCCTTGGTAAATGAAGATAAAGTAATATTTTTCATTGAAAAGGAATGCGCTGTCAAAACCAAGAAAAGATATGGGGAAATCTTGAGAACCTATTACTGATTAAAAGAGACCAGTTTGAAAAGTTTGCATAATATGCAATTCCAACTTAAAAGATTCTAGAAAAGTCAAAACCATATGGACCTTAAAAAGATGAAGGCTTGCCAGGGCTTGGGTGGGGAAAAGAATAAATCCAGTGCAAAAGACTGCTCAGACATTCAACTCTTATGGTGTTACAATAGTGGCTAAAATTGTTCAAAAACTTAGAATTTACAACTGCAGGAGTGAAACTCTATGTGGACTTTCATAGGCTGACTAATTGCAAGGCTTGTCCTGTTCTGTAGAGGGATGTTAAGGATGAAGGGAGCTACATTTGAGTGATCCAGAAGTTGGCAGGGAAACCTTTGTGTTTTCTACTCAGTATTTGGCAAATGTAAAACTAATCTGAAAAATGTATTTCAGTTTTTTTAAAAATTGCCTGAGTGAGTTCACAATAATTTGTAGTACATTTTGAAATAATATCATTATTTTCACCTAGAAAAATTCATAGTTTAATGTGAAAAATTTTTTACATGATGCACTGTGTTATCAAAACATTCACAGTGATATTTATATACTGGAATACAGCTTAGTGAGATAGTAAGTTGCAAATGTAAGTAGAGGCTCAAAACACCAATGAATGCATATTAAATTATAATAACAGAATTCTTTGCATGGCCATAAAATAAAATAAAAAAACAACAACATAGCATCAGATTATTGACCCACACATTTATGGCAGTTATTATTATTAGAATAATTTAATAATTTAGTTTGTTTACTTTTAAATTTTGTTTGTTTTCTTTGGTGTGTCACGGTCTCAACGCAGACCAGGCTGCCCTTAAACTCATTAATCAATAAGTGTTTGGACTGCAGACATCTACTACAATGCCTGGTTTTTTATGATTATTTCATATTGTCTATAACCTCATGAAATGAAGTGCCCATGGCTGGTGCTTTTGCTAAACAGAAATAACTGTGAAGTTTACATTATTATATGCTAAGCACTCAGTGTTCTAGATACATGATTTAAAAAAAATACTTTCCCATAATAAACCGTGGGATGACTCATCCCTAACAGGCTTGAGGGCCAGCTGGCCCAAACCAGTAATAAGATACTTTCGTGAGAGCCAATCTGGGTCTGCCTATGGGCCTTAGCAATAGCAGCTGAGACATGATCTGGAGATAACCTGGACCAATGAGAGGCAGTCATGTTATACCAGCAGATGCATATTCATGAGACCTTCCCCCAGGGTGGGGTGGAGGATATATAAGACTTGCCTCTTCGTGAAAAAAATGAGCTTGTTGTTTTGACATTCTCCCAGAGTCTGTGTCATTGACTCTGCACCTAGTTGGCTCCCTCCCTCAAAGGGAACAACAGCACAGGACTCTGTCACATCTGGTGCTTGAACAGGGACTGCTTGTCTCCTTTTCCTCACTCTTGGTGCTGGTTAAACAGCCCCCTTGAGGGGTGTAATTTGGTGAGTACGCCACTCTATGCTGTACATTTTCAGTCCCTTTGGCAGGTAAGCACTGGGAACCGCACTTTCTTCTTGTTGTTTGTCTTGTTTGTGAGTCTATCTCTACAGCAGGGTGGCACATGCTTTTGTTCAGGCTTGCCTGATGTGTCTATATAAGGGCTGGACCCTCAGGAAATAGAGACACAGTTTGACTATTTTTAGGGTTTTTTGTTTGTTTGTTTGTTTGTTTGTTTGTTTTTGTGTGTGTGTGTGTGTGTGTGTGTGTGTGTGTGTGTGTGTGTATGTGTGTGTGTGTGTGTGTGTGATCGTGAATGCATGCACATGCTTGTGGGCTGTAATGCCTGTAGAGGTGGCTCAGCAGTTAAGAATGCCTGCTCCATGAATCTCTTCAGAGAACATGTGGGAACCTGATCTTTGGATGAGAGTTCTCTTCCTGGCCAGAAAAGGGGAAGCGGCCTCAAGAGTATCCCTCCAACTGTTTTTTATGCCCATTTTGTTAGCTATAATCGCTGGCCTAAAGTCCTCCTCTATTGGGGAGGTCATTAAGGCCCACAATAAGCCCTACCAGGAAGGATGTAACACCAACTTATCTATCACCTTCATTCCATCCATGACTGATATTTCCTGTCTCCGATGACGAGGAGAGGCATGAGAATAGGTGTAAAGTAAAAGGATGGAAAGAGAGAGGAAATGATTGCAACAGCACCCAAGGCTACACCGTCAGGCCCTCTCTCTGCTCTCCCCATGCCTCTAGTGGCTACACCCCCCCCCCCACTGCAGTATCCACAGAGTGATTTGCCTGGATGTCTGCCTGCTGAGCCAGCTGCTCTGCATACCTCCCAGCTTTTTCTAGCTATGGTGCCACATATGCCCAATATGGCACTTCCAGTTAATGTGGGCCCCAGTGCAGCCAACCAGCCATGGATACCTATCCCACTTACAGACCTGTCTTGGGTCCATAAGGCTGCTAATGAATTGAGTCCTGACTTGTCATATTTTGAGCAAGTTCTATGGCAATGGGCAATGCATTTACAGACTTATTATTATGACTGGTACCATTTGATGAAGGCTGTGGTGGAGCCTGCATTCTTCCTTAATTGGTGTGCTGCCTATGATGACCAGGATGAGGTTCAAGCTCATTTTACTATACAGTACAACATCGCTGTTCCTCTTGAGATGCTCACAGGCCAAGAACCATATGCTAACCCTGTCATATAAGCCCAAAGCGGACAACACACTTATTTGCCTACTTTGGGAGGCATCATTGCCCTTGGTGCATTGGAGGGATCTCACCATTCAATGGCAACCCCCTGCTCCCCTATTAACCTGGAGGTGAGGATATGCTTGCATTTTCCCCAGAATACCACCATGCCAATATGGATATCCCCCAGAGATGTGTGTCCTGCCATAGATCAAGAGGCATTGGCCAAAGATGCTTCGGGGGTAATATATGATTTGCTCCACTACTGTGGCTTTAGTAAAGGTCATGCCATTACTGCCATGTGACTCTAGATATTAAGCAATTGTCTCATCCTGTACAAGGTCTCTAATGCATCACCAGAAAGACTTTGATTAGCACATTTCATATAAATATGACTAGGGTCCCATCCTTGTTCTTGAAACTGAATTTTTTACTAAGCCTTCTGTTCAAATGTCTGTAACGGGTTCATCAACTGAAGGCAACCAGAAAGGCAACCCTCCAGGTTTTATTGGCTCTCAGACACCTAGATCAAAGTCCTCCTAGAGAGGTAATGCACGAATGGCTCATTGAGATACAGAAGGTTACTGCCTAAAGCCCATCACCCAGACAGTTCTCTAGGATTGATGCTCTTTGAAGGCTGGCAGTCAAAGACAGGTATGAGTTTGTTTGGCAAGCTAACCTAAGCCAACAACTGTCCATTATGCTGAGCTCTCCTGAGGTGGAGTCAACAAGGTTAGGGCAATGCACCCTAGCTCCCACTGAGCATGTCTCATAAAATAATAAAAAGCAGTGGATATATGAATGACTCATCCCTAACAAGCTTGAGGGCCATCTGGCCCAAACCAGTAATAAGATACTTTCTGAGAATATCTGGGTCTACCTAAGGGCCTTAAGCAATAGCAGCTGAGACATGATCTGGAGATGACCTGGACCAGTAAGAGGCAACCATGTCACACCAGCAGATGCATATTCATGAGACCTTCCCCTGGGGTGGGGTGGAGGGTA
>CABHPQ010163411.1:0-40201 GCA_902168405.1 Peromyscus aztecus | reverse complement strand
CTTCGCCCCAGCACATCTGCATGTTGCAGGCAAGATAGGTTGTAGGTTAAAAGTTTTGTGGCTTCATTGGTGTCCCAGTCCTAGGATTGGGTGCCTAGCCTATGCCAGTGGTTCTCAACTTTCTTAATGCTGAGGCCCTTTAATACAATTCTTTATGTTGTGGTGACCCCAACTATAAAATTATGTTTGTGTTACTTCATGACTACAATTTTGCTGCTATTGTAAATCGTTATGTAAATATGTAATATGCATAATATTTGATATGCAACTTCTGTCTGTTGCCAGTGAAACATGTGCTCATGACCCACAAATTGAGAGCCATTGTGTTATGCCTACAGTTAGAGAACTTAAAATTGTATCTTAGCACACAATTTTTAGAGATGTTCATCTCTTCAGCATAACATTTTAAGGATTTATTATCTAAGAATGTTCTGTATTCCATAAAACTCTTTTCTCTATGGTATAATTTATGAAAATTCTTTAAACATTTTGTTATAAAATAAGGTTTTGAAAACAAAAGCAGTAATATAAAGGCAGACAAGAAACCCCAAATCTTAACCATAGTATAACCCCCAAGCTGAGAGGTATTAGAAGAACAAAGTTGGGTATAGTCTATTCCAGGAGTTAAAACAGAGACTAAAAGGCCAATAACAGATCTTCATGTCAGATGATATTTACTCAGTGCTTTGGCTGGAAAACTCGTGAGCAGAAAATGAATCTAGAACATAGTGCAAAATTTAATGTCAAAACCTAAGCAGTGAGCAGAGCATCTATAAAACAAACACTTAAGGATATAGATGGGTAAATATATGTAAAACATCCTTTCTGGCTTTCCAGCTCTACATAAGAGCATCTTGCCTCTCTCTTCTTCCTGCTCACATAGACCATTACCAGTAACACCATAACGACCCCCAACAACAAAACAACAATTTTAAATTGTCATCTTACTATTTTAGGATGTACTATATATTTGATATGAGTAATTAGTTAGAATAATTTTGTTTTATTCTTTGTTTTAAAAAAACATTTGGTAAGCACTTACTGCACATAATATGTGGTAAATTCTTCAGATAGAATTATGAAAAAAATTCCCATAATTTCAGAAATCTCCCTTTCATTCTAGATTTTTAATATATTTCTAAATACCCCCTCAATAGTTTCCACTTACCTTTATATACTAAATATCTTTAAAAGTATCTATTCCATTCAAAAGAAAAGTAAAATAAATTTAAGTGAATCAAAAGAGGTATATGCCAATATTATATCACAGCAAAAAATAAGAACAACTACAACCAAGAAGAAATGAAACTAAAATATATTCAAGAGCCAAAATGTGGATCCTTTTATTAGAACATTTATAAAAATAATCACAGACCATAAGCTACTAAATAATTTTGATAAAAGACACAATGATTAAAATGTTGAATATGGAAAATGCCACACAGCGTGAAACAATTTTTTGAGAACATGAGTTACATGTAATTCATAGTTTTTAAAATGAAAATCTAAATTTCATTCATTTACATAAAAATAGGATCTCATGTATCCCAGGCAAGTCTTGGATTCTGTAGTAAGATACCTTGAGCTTTGGATTCTCTACTCTACAACTCCTCGGTGCTGGAGTTGCCTGTTTTAGGCAGTGCTAGGGATCTAGCTTGGTGCTCCATGCCTGTTTTAGGTAGTGCTAGGGATCTAGCTTGGTACTTCATGCCTGTTTTAGGCAGTACTGGGGATCTAGCTTGGTGCTTCATGCCTACTACAACAGTATTCTACAAACTGAGCTGCATCTTCACCCCTCAAATTTTATTCTGTAACATATTAGAATTTTCTCTTGATAATAAAATTCTACTTAGTGAGCTATTAGTGGGAAAATAGTGCTGAAAAGTGTTTTTATCAGAAAAGTCAGTCTGTTTAGATTTTCAGTCAAATCAAGTTTATTTCTACCATATATCAGCGAATTCAGTTTCTATTTGTTTATTCTGTAAGTTTAAGAGAGTATTTTATCTTTATTACTTTTATTTTTATTCTTTATTTTAAAAATATCAAAATTACATTTCTTTCGTCCCTTTTGTCTCTCTAAACCCGCCTATATACCATTCCCCACTCTCAAATCCATGACCTCTTTTTCTCACCTTCTATGCATATTTATATATGTAAATGCATATTTCTATATATATGTGTGTGTGTATTAGAATATATACAGAGAAATATACATGTTTCTAAATATAATCTGTTCAGTACATAGAATTTTATTTGTATGAATGTTTCAGGGCTGAACATTTAACTCCAGAGAACCAATTGGTGTGCTCTTCCCTGGTAAAGACCACTTCTCCCACTAACAGCTTTCCTCAGTTGCCTATAGTTCTTTAAGTAGAGTTGAGGCCTCCTGGGCTTTTTTAATTTGCAATGCTGGGGGCTGAAATCATCACTTTGCACATGGTAAGTGTGTTTGCTACAACTGAATACACAGAAAAGTATGAATATTGTATTTTAAAATATTTTTATTGTTTTTGTTTGTTTGTTTGTTTGTTTTGTTTTTTGAGACAGGGTTTCTCTGTTAATTAGCTCTGGCTGTCCTGGAACTTGCTTAGTAGACCAGGCTAGTTTTGAACTTACAGAGATCTGCCAGCCTCTGCCTCCCGAGTGGTGGGATTACAGGTGTCTGTCACCATCGCCAGGCCATATTTAAAAATAATTTTGTTTTGTTTCTTAAATAAGTTTTCACTACCTGGGCAGTGGTGGTGCACACCTTTAATCTCAGCACTTGGGGGCAGAGGCAGGTGGACTTTGTGAGTTGGAGGCCAGCCTGGTCTACAGAGCTAGTTCAAGGCCACTCAAGGCTACACAAAGAAACCATGTCTCAAAAACAAAACAAAAAAATTTTTTCACAATTTTTCTTCATGCTGAATCTCCTTTCTGACAGGTATATAAACATCCAGGTGCCTATAATAAATTCCTCAAATTCTATTTGATAGAGTCTAATGAGAAGTAAGCTACAATTTAGCATGCCCCTTAATTATCTGTATGATCCTTAATGAAAGTATAATTATCAAATTCTTAGATGTTCACATTCCCTGCTTTCTTCACAATTCATTTAGAAAAAGCAGACTTTGATAAATCAATTGAATGTGAAGCAAATAAATGACATACCAATTCATCAAAAATAATGATTAGAAACAATGTGTATCCGAAATAAATACAATATTTTTTCCAAAGACCACATGATCTTGTTAATCAATTGCTTCATCACTTTTCAACTTATTTCATGTAATCTTTATGATGCATATAAGTTGAGTGAATTATTTGAAATTATCATTTTTGTATGTCTGTGAGATGACCTAAATTATTTAGGGTTAACAGAAATTTGAATTTGAGTCACTGAAGAAATGATGAACAGTCTCAGAAAAGAAGGAATAAACAAATTATATGATTGCTTAGAAGCAATGAAATCGGTGTATCCAGTCAAGACAATGAAAAGTGGCTCCTTTGGTGGCATGCATAGTGCAGTCTGTTTTTATGGCTTGAAAGACAGTACTCCCAACCTCTTCACTTAATAGACTTTCACAATCCATCTGACTTAATCATCTGGATATTGCTTCTCTGGTGCTCAGACTAACATTTTCTTCACTTAATTTTATCTGATTTCCTCTACTTTTACTCCTTCATCACATTGTTTTAGTGGGATCTGACTGATAGCTTTAATGGACACATCTTGATGTATACCTTAATTTGGAACATTAAAGTGATTAGGAAATTAAAACCATACAATCATTTCTTATCTGTCTCATTAATTGCCTTAAATATTCCTATTATGATTTCACATTGGTCCCATGAGTAATGATATAAGGAAGAACTCATTATGTTATGGGAGAAAAAAAGCTACACATTTATTAGATTTATACCTATGGGTCAAAGTCCATTGCAATGTTATCCCTGATTAATATCATTTTACTTCCCTTAGTTGCAATTATGCTTTGCATAATGGGTGATCAAGATTCAGTACAATAAAACCGTCCTGGAGGTCATGGTCGAAAAAGTGGGATGTGGTGAATAATAGCCCTAAGGTCTAGGGTGATATTTAATATAGACTCCATTATTTTTCAAATGTATGTATACTTCTTTTAATCTAGAAATTAGGACATTATTAATGCTCAATGACATCATGCCCCTTTTATTCAACGAAACTCCAAAACCTCTGCATGGCATTTCAGAAGAGTAGACAGTCCCAAGTTTCAATGCTGTGAACTAAAAGTCTCAGCAATAAAACGTCAAATTTTATTTTAAAGAAAAAATTAGGCCATACAATGTATATCTTATCTTACCTTGCTAACATATTTCACCAAAATTTCTTGTTGTTAAAAAAAAAATCACACTACATTCAATCAAAGAAAGAAAGAAAGAAAGAAAGAAAGAAAGAAAGAAAGAAAGAAAGAAAGAAAGAAAGAAAGAAAGAAAGAAAGAAAGAAAGAAAGAAAGAGAAAGAAAAAAAATCATAAGGAAAAACTTACCATTCACACACAGAAACAAAGGAACCTAGGCAACACACATTCACAATTCTTGTTTTAAATTTGTCTATTAATGTGAACAATTCTGTCCTTCAAAACAGCAATTGGGATCCCACAGGGGTTGTGGCTGTACCAGTGCCAACTTTCTCTTTTTATTTCTTGAGATAACATTGCTTTCAAGACAATGTGCTACCATTCCAAAACAGAAGCAATGAAAAGAACACATTAATAAATCATTACATGTCAGATTACTTTATGCAAAGATTTCATAAGGATATAATTTTGTCAAAAAGCAAATCTAAGCCAACAAGGTGTGAACTATGAAGGTAGGTGGGATTTCCATTATAACTTGATATGCCATGTTTGTTTGATATCCCTGGGAAATCCATTTCTGAATGGGAAGGAGGAGAAGCAGAAGTAGAAGAAAGAGGAGGTTGGGAGGAGGTTCTGTGAGAAAAGGAGGAAAGGGAAACTGTGGTCCTGATGTAATATATGAAAGAATAAAAAAAAAAAGAAAAAAAGGAAATGAAAAAGATTTCTCCACAATAACTTAGGAAATGCTGAGGGGATTCACAGGGACACTGTTTTATGCATTCTCAGACAGCCCAGAAACAGTCAGAAACTTTAGACTCAGTGACTAATGGAACAGGGAACCAGTGTTCTTCTTTTCTATCTTGAAATCTCCAGACTGCAGCACAGGTATTAAACTCCATTCTCTAACAGCAGCACTGAAGTCAATCAAGCAGCAATTGCTAATCATTTCCGAAAGACTGCTTAAGTGTTATTCCCTGTATCTTTTTTTGGGCAAAGACATCTTTCTGAAAAGACTGTCTAAACCATGGCTAACCAGCTGTTTTCCTGTTTTTTGAGTATCATTTCTCAAAACTATTGCTATTTGCATTACATAACTTTAGGATTCTGTATCTACTTAGCCAAATGTATCTGATCTTGCTATGTTTGTTTCTTTCTGTGTCTCCTGCACTCAAAAATAATTAATTTCCTTCTACAGAGAAAACCTGTGATCATCTGTGCAAAGCTGCAGAATAATGATAGTGTATTCATGACACTCACATGGATATTAGTGCTCATTGCCCCTTGGTAGGGTCTCTACACGTGAAGTCCCTGGATTTTCAGAAAAACTGACATTTATGGAAATCCCTAACACATTCTGAGTTATTGAATTACTTGCTCTGGGC
Organism: Peromyscus aztecus; assembly: GCA_902168405.1. Classification (NCBI taxonomy): domain Eukaryota; kingdom Metazoa; phylum Chordata; class Mammalia; order Rodentia; family Cricetidae; genus Peromyscus; species Peromyscus aztecus. The sequence continues at coordinate 34,500 of CABHPQ010163411.1, read as the reverse complement.
ATCAGTGTCTTGTCACACAGAAAATCTTGGACTGGACAAAATATTGCAGTGAGGAGAAGAGAAATAGAACAAACGACAAACTGAATCTGATTTTTACAGTAGTAACGAAAGAGAGAGAATAATAACTAATTCTGTTTGCCTGGGGTTTGATGGATGCCATGGCATCTTGAAAATATTCATCTATTACTGTTTATTTGTATCGCATTTCCTGTTCTGAAACATAAATGCTTTCTCATAAGAATTTTTCTTGACTCCCAGGATTCACCAGGCCTTTAAGTTGTCCAACAACCTCAGTTCTGCATAATGTAGCTGTGTACATTGTTCTATGTTAAAAAATAAGAGAAGAGAGTAGTGAGGATCTGACTTGTGACTTGTGCTATCTGACTGAGGACTTCTGCAATTTCAAAGAAAGTCATTTACATAGAGATATCGAGAACAAATCTTCATCCACTGAAGGATAACGAAGGCAGTTATCTGAGATAGGCATTCCCAATCTCAATGCTCTTGAATTTCATATCCTTCCTACTAATCAAGCTCCTTATTTCCTGGTCTATTTAACAAACTTTTGGTACTTACATGTTTTTTCCATTATTCTTTCTCCTTACAGTGTTATAATTGGTACTGCTGAATAGAAGCTAATAAAAAAAAATTCAAAGAGTCAATTATCTCTCATGCTTTCAGGTGGACATTACTCCCTGGTAGGGTTACTAGTTCAAACACTTGTTTCCTTTTTCATTCCTTTCTCCTAAATATTAAGATTCAATCTAGTTTTTGGAAAATTTCCCGTTATTAAATACTTACTGAAATATATAAAGTTTCATCAAGGAAGGACCTAAAGAGTTTCTTTCCTCTACCCTACCACATACTTTGCTGAGAGAAAATAAAAGGTTACTAAGATTCTATGATTAGGTAGTTCAGGAGGATGAATTTGTTATTGTAATAGCACAGGGAGATTTTGCTTGCAAAAATGACAGTTTATTATGCTGTTCACCTTAGGAGCTCCAAGAAGCCATACTAAACTCAGAGAGTTTTTTTTTTTAAATGAGTCACACCTGCAGATATGCAGACTGAATTGTTCTTTGATAGAGTGAGGACATCTGTCCTTACAGGTCATATATCATTTTCCTATGTACAGAGCAATCTGTGGCTTAGTTTGCAGCAACTGATTAAAAGTTGATTCTATGCATGAAAGTTGTTTGGTATTTATTTATGAGGAGGAATCTTTACAAAACTTTCCTTCTGGCACTATGGAATGATCTCTTGTCTCCATGGTGAGATACTGAAGAGAAAAATTAGGCGTTTTTTTTTTTTCTTTGCTAGTTACTGATTCTTCACCTCAGTAGAGCAGAATAAGCAGAAGTGTGGTGTTTATAGTCATATCTCAAATGCTTCCCTGAAGTTAGATTTTTTTTATCATATTACACTTCAACACTACTCAAGCTGAGAATTTATTGTTGTAGGTTTCCTAATTTATTAAAGTTCTATTAGTTATTTGCTGTCAGTATCCCTTTAAATAATAGTATCCCTTTGGCTTTCTCCATCTCCAGTAGAGAGATTTCTCCTGTTTAAGTGAGATTAGGTTTTAGAAGTTTTGTGATCCTATAATCTATGAAAAATTGGTTAATATTGCCCACCCTAAGGCTATCACATAGATCAGCCCATATGAAGAAAACTTAATAGGAATGAATTCATATTCTGAATGGAAAATAAGTAAATGATGTCACTATTAACAATGAATTATTATTTATTTGGTTTTAATATTTATCAAATTATTTTTTATTTTCATATTATTTCTTCTTCAGAATAAATTTTTGAAACAAATATATGAAGGCTCAACTTATGTTGAGAAAATTGAGGATTAAATAATTTTAAAACTAATGAATTTTGGAATAATAATTTAACTACAGAAAATACTATACTGCACATTGTATCTTTGCTGTAATGAATATTGATAGTTACTATCTATTAATAACCTAACATGTGGCAGGTAGATGGTTGTTGTCTTCCTATTTGTGCTATAAATTAGACATTAGTATTTAAGCATTTGATACAAGTAAGCAGAGAAACAAATAATTTATATAAATCACCTCTTCACAGTTGGATTACCAATCTGAAGTCCATGCATGCCAAGTGCACAGTGTAAAAAAGCATATGGCATGGTGGCCCATATCATATATTTTCAGAAAAATACAGTTAAAAGAGACTGTGAATATAATAGGATACACAAAATCAAGAACATGATTTATACTAAATACTGGCAAGGATGTTGAACAGGATTATGTCTCTGAAATGCAAAAAAGAAAGCCACTTTGGAAGACACTTCAGCAATTTCTTACTAACCAAACACATTCTTAGCATATTATCTAGTTATTAAATTCTGATATTTATCAGAAGTCATTTAAATCTTGCACACAGATACTCATAGCAGCTTTACTTTATAATTATTAAAGATTTATCTATGTTCAATGAATGGTGTATGTAATCTAATGATATTTTGCCATGCTCACAGATCAGTGCTTTATTAAGCCATCATCCAAGAAGCTTCCTCATGGAGCAGATGCAAACAGATGCAGAAACCCACAGCCAGACATTATGTGGAAAGACAGTCCTTAGAACACTCAAGTCTAAATGGGATGACACCATTCATTGAACATGGATAAATCGAGCTTGCGCCTACATAGAGCCTTCACTCCTGCATTCTAGTAGTGTCTTCAGTGTGGAATGTGTGCTGCAGGCTACCAAAAAAAGAAAGATAAACACCAACTCAAGCACAAAATCTTTGACCTAAAGATCTATCTTGCCTGCAAGATACGCTAGGGCAATGGTGGTACAGAACTCATGGGAGAAGCCAACCAATGCTCGATTTGACTTCAGGCCCGCTCCACTGGATGTGACCTATACCCAACACCGCTTAGGTGATCAAGAATCAAAGACTAGCCCAGAGACCTAAGATGAAACGAAACACTACCAGTTAAAAAAACAGTACCAATAAAAAATAACTTACTTCAAAAATTAAGAAAAAGAAACTTGGTGGCTAGTTCTGATCTACATCACTTGGGTAATGAAGAGAGCCTGTAAACTGACTGTTCATACACCCTGTATTCTCACTGATAAAGTTGCTTTTCATAAGGGTCATCTCATTTAAGACTTTTCAAATTAGTTGAAGTAAGTAGTAGATAAATACATGCTGCAGAGAAGTTACTGGTTACAGTTATTCACTTTATTTTATTACTGTAATGATACTTAGTTTGGATTTAATATGGTTCGTTTTAATTGTAATTAAAATATTAAATACTAAATTTCATTTGCTGAAGAGGCTATATTTTCTCCAGTGTCTTTTTTGGCACCTCCAGAGATAGTCAAAGTCAGTCTCTCTCTCTCTCTCTCTCTCTCTCTCTCTCTCTCTCTCTCTCTCTCTCTCTCTGTGTGTGTGTGTGTGTGTTTGCCTCTCTCTCTTGGGGGAGCCCACAAAGGACTCCAGTTTGTTGCTTGATTCCATCTTGACTCAAGGTCAGAGAGTTCAAGCTTCTCCTTGCTCTTTAAGGCTGTATTAATGATATTTGGCCAAAGACATGGTTACCAGGTATCTTACTCTTCAAGGTTAGATAACAGGATGTTTAGCTGAAGGCATGGTTACTAGATGACTTGAGAATTAAGGAGGTGTTTACACTTGTTTGTACCTTGAATCATACTGTCCTTGAGAGAGGGAGGTCTTTTGCCTCCCCTGCTTTGGGTATAAAAAGGCTCTGAGAAATAAACTTAGAGCCACTGTGGTATAGACTCAGAGTCTCCTGATGCTATTCTGTGTCTCTGTCTTTTTCTTTTACATCATCTACATCTCTATTTTCATATCCATTATTTCTTAATCCTCACTCCTCCGTTCAAGACTGTTAGATAGTCAGGCAGGATGCAGCACTCTCTGTCTGCCTGTCTCTCTCTATGTGTGCATGCATACTGACACTGTGCTGTTTTTGCTAGTAAACTCTATGGCATTCTGAACACTAATAACCAGAATTGCTTTCTTTTTTTCTTGTAGAATTGCCTTGACTATTGTGGGCCTTCTGTGATTCTACATAAACATTAATGTTTGTTTTCATGTTTTGAATTGTAAAGAGTCTTTTAGCATTTGATGGGAATTGTGTGGAATCTATTGATTACTCTCAGTAATACACCTATTTAAATAATAGGAATTATACTAGTCCATGAACATGAGCAGTCTTTCTGTCTTTCTGTTTTCTTGTGATGAGATTATGAGACTCAGGTATTCTATGCCATTGGAAGACTGCAGAACAAGAAAATCTAGGCATATAAGTGGTTTCCAAATTACAGGCTGAAAAACCAGAGAAGCAGGTAATGTAACTTCCAGAATAAAATCAAAAGTTTAGAAACTGTGGTTGAGAAGAATGTTGCTGGTATAAAATTTGGAGCCCCATCAGGTAGTCAGACAACTGAAGATTCAAAGCAGGGAGAGGCACTCAGGTAGGAATGTAAATTCATCCACTGTAGATGTAACCAACCCTCTTATTAAATAAGAAACACAGAGCCAAGGTAAAGGTAACAGCCCAAGAGGTCAGAGTTAGGAGCTTACTCGCATGCTGCTGGTTAGCTTCTTCCGCCAAGAAACCTCTCCGAAAAAGGAGCTACTTCCTGTGCGTTTAATCTTATAAAGAGTTCTGGTTCTTCCTTCTCATTGGTTGTAAACCCAACTACGTGGCTGTCTCATCACTGCCTGTAACTACGTGACTGCCTCGTCAGGGCCTGTCTGTGCAGACCTCCAAGTCTTCTATGGTTGGTATTGAGATCAAAGGGCGTGTGTCTCCAATGCTGACTGTATCCTTGAACACACAGAGATCTACCTAGTTCTGCTTGCTGAGTACTGGGATTAAAGGCGTGCACCACCACGCCCAGCTCTCGCTATGGCTTGCTAAACTCTGACCTCTGGGCGACTTTATTTATTAACATACAAATAAAATCACATTTCAGTACAAATAGAATACCACTATAATCCACAGATCATGCTTTTGTTCTTTAAAACCTTCAAAGAATGTTCACTATCCACCAACACCTGGAAGAAGAAATCTTCCTTATTAAGTTTTTTGTTGCCAATGATAACATCTTTTGGGTATATCTCCTCAAAAGTGCACAGAAATACTATTTAAGCAGATATATCATAATCTCTTATTTGTCCAAACTGACACATAAGATTGAACATAATCATATAAGAAAATTACCTCTGCTTAGATAATGAATGTAGCAGATTTTGAATTTAGTGGGTAACCAGAAAACAACATAGAATTTTAGCTATCAGTTTATATTTCTAAACTACAAACTAATTCTCAACCCAGTCATATGGATAGCAAGAAGACTATAAAACATAAAAAAATGCTGGCCAGGAGATAGGGAAATAGGGTGTGTTATATGCTATTAATGAGAATGTATAGAAGTTCAGCCACTCTGACAAGTATAAGATGGTATCTCAGAGTTGTTTTGATTTGCATCTCCCTGATGATTAAGGATGATGAGCAATTCCTTAAATGTCTTTCGGTCATTTGAAATTCTTCCTTTGAGAGTTCTGTTTAGCTCTATAGCCCATTTTTTAATTGGATTGGTCATTATTTTGATGTCTAGTTTCTTGAGTTCTTTATATATTTTGGAGATCAGCACTCTGTCAGATGTGGGGTTGGTGAAGATCTTTTTCCATTCTGTAGGCTCTCGTTTGTCTTTTGTCTTACTTACTGTGTCCTTTGCCTTACAGAAGCTTCTTAGTTTCAGAAGGTCCCATTTATTAATTTTTGCTCTCAGTGTCTGTGCTCCTGGTGATCAGATTGGTGAATACCCTATCATGACAGAGCTTTTCTCCAATAACTGATAGAGGCAGATGCAGAGATCCACAGCCAAATACCAGGCAGAGCTCCAGGAGTCAAAGAGAGAGAAAAGGGATTCTATGAGCAAGTACATCAGGATCATGATGGGGAAACCTGCAGAGACAACAAACCAAACTAGTGGAACTCATGAAAGTTGGATCAATGGCTGTGGAGCCTGCATGGGACTGGCCTAGGCCCTCTGTGTGGCGAGACAGTTGTGCAGCTTGATTTGCTTGGCGGGGGTGCTGGCAGTAGAATCAGAATCCATCTTTGGTGCATGAGGGGGCTTTTTGGAGCCCACTACCTATGATGGGACCCCTTGTGCAGCCTTGAGGTGGGGGGAAGGGTTTGGACTTGCCTCTACTGGATGTGCCTCCCCCTGGGAGAACTTGCCTTCTTGTGCGGGAGAATGGGGGACTGGTTGAGGGGCAAGGCTGTGGGGGCGGGAGGAAGGAAGAGAGGGATCTCTGATTGATGTGTAAAATGAAAAAAAAAATCTTAATAAAAAAAAACAAGTTCAGCCACTATGTCTAGAGGTTCCTCTAAAAAACTACAAATAGAACGTTCATGTTACCCATCTATCACATAATAAAGGACAATGCATAGTAGAGATGGACCCATGTTTATCACAGCATGATTCACAGTATTTAAATTATGGAATCAGAATAGACACACATAAAGAGCAGATGAATGAATATAGAGAATGTTTAAATGGATATAGTCAAGTATTTTTTAGTCATGAAGAAGAACAAAATCAAGACATTTTCAGAAAGAGGTAAAAGAAACTAGAAATATCATTTTAACTAAAATAGGCCAGACTCAGAGGAGAAATGTAACATTTTTACTTTCATATATGGAACATTTTTTAAGGTGCTATATAGGTCGGCAAATGCCTATAATCCCAGAATTCAAGATTCTGGGCAAGCAGATCACAAGGTTAAGGTTAATACAGGCTGCAAAGAGTGTTCTATTAAACTACTTAGTAAGACCGTGAATTGAGAATTAAGAAACAAACAAAATGATATGAAAGTAGGAGAGAGATAATAAATGATATGGGTATCAGGGAGAAAAGGAGAGTACAGAATGTGCAAATATAATTAGTGTACTATGTGCAAATGTGAAAATGTCAAATTTAATCCATTATTCTGTATAATTAATATGCACTAGTAAAATGAGTTAACTTAAAAATAAGTTATTTTATTTAATGAGAAAATATTAATTTTTATTTTAATTTACAAAACTTGATTTTTTGAAAACATGTCTGGTCTTTGGGGATATATATATATATATATATATATCCATATATACATACACATATTATGTTATAGACTTGTTCTAATGATAGAGTAACTACTATGAATCTTAAAATTTTAAGTTTTAAGTAATCTTGTAGCACAGTGGTTATCTCATTTAGATCTTAATAATTTAATAATTAGTTAATATATGTATCAATTAAATTTATATTAATTATCTTAATAGTGCTATACGTTGTTATTGACAATAGTATGGATAATGGGTAAATGAGTAAGATGTTTTTAATTTTCAAAATCTCTTGTTAATGATACAGAAATACATAATCACTGGATATAATCAGTGAATTGAATTATAAGACAAATAATTATACTAAAAAAGAGTTCATATTTCTCTGCTTTGACAAGGATCCAACACTTAGATGTGAAGATAAAAATCACAGTTTTGGGATATGATCAGATACAACAGGATAAAAGTTTTTTAAATGTCATATTGAGAGTTTCACATGAAAGAACAGAAAATACAGATTGACAGAGAAACAAGAGAAAGAAGGGCAAACATATGTAGTGTTGGAAATGTAGATCAAGTTATTTTATCCACTTTTGGACCAATGCAGCATTGCTTCACTCAACTCTCATAATCAAAGATCACAAAGTCATCAGCATGGCTAAGATCAAGTGAAAATGCATGGTGACCGAGTCCTTAAGAAGAAGTCTACTTTAGTTACACAACTGTCCTTGTTTATAAGTAGCTGCAGTGATGTCCCAGATGTGTCCATTCTCATTAGCTATTTCTCAATCTCCATTTCAAGTATCTCCCAGTCCACAAATAAGTCTCTCATAGTGTATATTCTTACATACCAAAGGGGGTTAGTGTGGATTTATTTATATAACACACAAAGCATATCTTATGGGAAAATAGTCATATCACTAAGTCATTGCAAAATGGATTTACAAATAAGTTCTGAGAAGTGACATATTCTATAGCCTTTCTTTTAGTGATTGAAAATATTTATTGATATATTACATATCTAAAACAGGTAAAGCCTATTTCATTCTATTTAATGAGCATTCTGTTGACCCCAATGCTTTTTTAAGTAATACTAAATGTTATGGAAAATTATAAATTATGAATATATGATATATTAAAATACCTAGAATACTTTTATTTTGAAAAAACTTCATCAAGATTGGAGGAGGAATTCAATACTCAGTATGTAGCAGATATTTTATGTATTAACTAGAATGTTCATTTAAGTATACATCATTTGAAATACACCTGAGTATATAGTGAAAATTATGATGAATTCGAATTCTTCCTTAAGAAAGAATATAACTAACATTTTCTGCAAAATTCTCTGAAAGAACTTAATTTTTAATTTATGTAATTTCATTAAAAAATTAAAAATTTCCAGATGGTTAATGTATGCTCTCTGCATAACACATAAGTTACCAATAAATTAAAATTTTTTAATGAGAATATGTTTAGCTACATGCATACTTATTAGTCATTTTATTCATAATTACTGATTAAGAAGATATTCTCATTAGATTCAAAATGAATTCTAATTCCAAGTCCAAAGTGTCCTTTATAGCTAAGAAAGAGAAGTCAAACCTCACTCATTGCCCCTCATTATATCATTTCAGAGTTTAGAAAGCTGTTTATCAAATCTAAGGTTACATATTAGAGTAACCAAAGGGAAGATGCACTTATCTCAATAGAATTTTACTAAAATACTTTCATGAGTGGAGTAAATAAATGGATTACAATAAATGGATTATAATTTGGGAAAAAAACATTTAAAATTTCTGACCACACATTCATAGAGACAGATCTGTTATGATATATCACACCATAATTTATATCTGTTATGCATAATTGTATAGTACTTTTTCATAACATGCACTGCTTCTTATCTAGGACTTAAATTTAGAGAGCAGAACTCTAACAAAGTTATTTACCTAATAGATAACCAGATACCTCATATTTTCCCAAGGAAATGAGCCGGGTCTCTGTAATCCCCATAGTTCTACAGTTAAGTGTCTGAATGATGAGGAGTACAGGTTGCATTTCCAATAAAGAAACTTGTAGTTGAAATTGTTCTGTGAGGGTGCTGACCCCTGGAAAGATCTTAGATTAGATTTGATGACCAGCATCTGTTATGCTATGATACATGCTCACTTATACAACGAAGTACTTTCAGTATTCTCTTAGATTTCCTGTGGCTTAGAAACTTTGCCTTTATCCTCGTTCATGCTTTTAATCTATTCAACTTGGTGCTATTTAATCCCTTAGTGTTGTACATGAGGGGACCAATGGGACCACTTTGACTTCTTTCTGAATACATTTGACTGGAGTCTGAATATCACCAATTAATAAGAAGTTATAAGTAGAAGATAAAATGAGATTTTCTGGAATAAATGTTTAGAATTGGAGAAGAAAGCCCTGAAGTAGCATAGTCATTTTCATTAATGTGAAAACAGCCCTGATCTTGGAAGAGCTGTTGTAGAATATTTGTGATTTTGTGTTAGATATTCTAGACCTGTAGGCTGAAGATGGATGTCCCAAAGTTGCATAACAACCTTGGGTGACAGTTCAGGTAGCCAGCTGTCTCTGCCATTTCTATAGTTTTGGAACTTGTTTGCTCTGCACTTCCTGTTTACTTAGGGAATATTATGTCCTTCTCACATCTCTGATGGAGTTGAAGATGAGATAATTATAGTTAGAGTTTTCCTTGTTACCAAATTCAAAAAAGAAAATTACATAACTAATATAAAGTTTGTAAGTGTGAGAAAAGTCAAAGTTTACATTGTTTATCTGAGAAAATATTTTGAAACCTAAAAAGATAGTTTTGGGTTGGTAATAAAATTTAGGATAGAACATGAATTATGCAGAAAACTTTGTATCCCTAAGATAGGATAGATAATACACTACTTTTTTCAGAATTTATCAAATACAAACTAGACTAGACACTGTGAATATAATTATTACCTGATAATTGTTCTTATTATATATAGTTTTATTATGTTAATGTTAAAACCTTTCCTTTTTATTTAGAAACAAAGTGAAATATTGAGAAATATTTGTACACTGTGTGAAGACAGGTTGCTGATTGGTGTAAAAAAGAACTGAGTGGCCAATAGCGAGACAAGAGGTATAGGAGGGACTTCTGAGGACAGAGAGGACTTTGGGAAGTGGCAGGGCAGAGTTGCCAGCCAGACACAGGGAGGAAACAAGAGGTGCCAGATGGAAGAGAGGTAATGCTATGTTATAGAGTATAGATTAATATAAGTGGGCTAATTTAAGTTATTAGAACTAGTTGAGATACTCCTACATCAAAAGGTGAGTTTTCATAATTAATATAAGTCTCCCTGCTATTATTTGGGAGCTGGCTGGCAGGACAGACAAAGACTCATTACAATAGCCACTAAAATTAGATGACCATGGTTGATTGAAAAATAGTAGAATAATAATCTGTCAGATAGAAACCTTGAGTAAACACTTTTAAACATGTCTTATAATATCTCAATCAAAGAGACATGGTGGAAAGAATGTATGAGATCAAAGAGAGGTACAAGATAAGAAAAAAACTGTCATCTTCAGAGAAAGACATAACCCTTACAAACTCTACCTTACAGCTGCTGAAGTGGACTTAAGACTGGGTCTATAAATAACCAGGCCCCATATTCTTCTTGTGATCACTTAGATAAACTCTGAAAACCTCATTACTCTTCTTCTAAACCCCCTGCTGAATCTCCCTTAACCAACTATTCAGAGCAATGCAGTCCTTCCCAGCCTTCATATCAAAACTATTTCTGATACACACATATTTACCAATGAACCAATTCCAAAGTCACTTTTATGTTTCCAAGTACTTGTATAGTAATATTACTTTCTTTCTGTCTTAGCCTCTTTGTGTTGCCATAGTGCAATACCGGCAGCCACTTCATTTTAATAGAACTTACTGAGTTCTTCACTGCTCTGCAGACAGGGACTTCCAAGGACGTGATACCCATAATTTGTGTGATTTCTAGTTTCAAAATGACAATTTGAACATTATACTCTATGACTGGTTAGAATGATGAACATTTCATGGTTATCATCTTGAAAATAATGGGAGAAGCCTACCCACATGCCTTTGAAGAGTGTCATTAACCTGGCCCTAAGGATGAATGCCTTTAAGCTACTAGTAGGCGTCCCATTTGTATCCTAAAATTGTTGTACTTGAAATTATCACCCAGGACATGAATTGAAGCAGTGCACAACCATTCAAAAACCATAAGGCTACTGAGATAGATAACTCTGCAGTTTAAGATGTCTGCCACCAAGCCTGAAGACCTGAATTTGACACTGGAACCCACATAGTGGAAGAAGAGGATCAACTCCCCCTGCTAGTCATCTTCGGAACACCGTGTATGAGGGTAGACAAATGACTGTGGGAGAGTGCAAGGTGGATGTGTCTGTGGTGTGCATCCTCCCACACATATGTAATAAATAATTAAATAAATGGTTTTTAAAAACATTCAAGTAACAAAAGTAGCACATTGGGTTCTCCAGCTACATTAGAAGTGTCTAAAATGTTCTCCCAAAATCCCTCCTCAGAAGCACTTTCTACACCAGATATTAGAAAATGTAATTACTGATTATTCATAGGTGATGCCTATCCTGGGAATGCAACTGGTTTGTTCTTTTTCGATACAATAACTGATAGGGATGCAAAGATTTATTGTTTCTGCAAAATTTGGTACAACTTCCTCAACTCCAAACATTATAATTCCAGATCTCTATATAGGACTGATTTAAATCTATTTCAATAACCACTGTTTAGCACATTGAACCTGTCTCAACTTAAGCACACTTTCCTGTGTTCAAAAATTACCTCCTAGATCACAACATCACTTCTCCATCTGTTTCCCTCAGAATACCCCTCAAAATAGACCTGTTGTCTTCAGAGTCAATTATAGCCCTTGGTATGATAACTTTGTAAACACCATGTTATTCTAAACTATAATTGCCTACTTCTCACAGTTATATATGCTTACTTTATTGTCATATATACTAAAAAAAAATGGGGCAATCTTTTAAGTGCTAAATCATTCTGTGATAAGTGAAAGTATGTATTTCAGTGGACAGGCTGTCAGTTATAAAAGCTTCATGAAAAGATTTTTAGAATTACTCCTAATTCTGTTGTGCATCCTAGATAATTGAGACTGTGGGCAGTGGCTATAAGATAATTACAAGTTATTTTTAGGACAAATTTTCTGTAAATGCTAAGGGCCATGTAATTAGAAGTGCCTACACCAAAAGCTTGGCAACTTATAAGAGGTGTGAAACAAATTTATGAAAATTTCTGTGACAAAGTGGTACTTCACGTGTTAGTGAAGATACACATTAAGCATTCCAGTCATTCGTGACACAACTAAATATTCCCAAGTTTGGGAGAGTAAACATAAACATAATTAAAACATCAATAATTACAACAAAACAAAGGAACAAAGACTAAGGCAATCTCCAAAATCAAACTCCTCTGTCTGCAGATCATTCTTCATAAGAACATGTTTAGGGTTACACTTCACATCTGTGAAGTAAGTGAGATGGAAAGAAAGGCCTTAAGGGAAGCTTTCAAAACACAAGGGAAATAAAACACACTCATGATGCACATGGTAACACTACAATATAAATGAAATAGGTGTCTTGGCAAAGCTCTCTTCTTAAAGTTTAATCTATAGTTACTGTCAATTCTAAATTTTTAAGATACAGTTAAGGAACCTCATAAAATTGTATAGATCTTAGTCTGCTCTTGCAGTCATATTCATAATAGAATACGTCACGTCACCAGAATCTAGATGTTGGATGCTGCATTTTCCTGTAAATGTTAGTACTTCAAAGTGATTTAATCTCTAAAAGAGTCCCACTTTCAGAGTAGCCACAGTTCCTACTGCCTTTTATGTGGTTATAAAATCCTGTAGTATAAATGATACATTACATAGAAATGCTACAGGATGTGGTGACTGGAGGGATTTTCACAGCAATCAAAAGTTTCATTTTGAGAGTGTAAGGGGAAATAAGATTTCACATTAATTTTGAAAATCACATAAACAAATGATCAATATAATCAAATGAACTAGATTTGCCTTACACTTTGACAAGATAATCATGTGTGTCTGTTTCTAGTCTCTTTATTTTTACATGTGGACATGCAGCCAATAGTAATTTATCTTTAAGCAACCAATGTGCCCTTCAAAAAGGAATCCAAATATTATTATATCTTAAGAAAGAAAAAAAAATCAATCTATTTTTTCAAAATTTTTGATAACATAAAATATTTATGTATTTTGTTAAATAAATAAAAATAATTTATCTCAAACCTAGAGTAATTATAATATATCAAGCAGATATAGACAATATGTGAAAGAATAAAGTTATTTTAATTTTCAGTATTTTTCTAAGGTAAGAAATTTATACTAGCTATAAATATTTCTTACATTTAATCCAATTTGAAATGCTTTTCATATACATAGGATTTATCATCTTACAACCTCAGAAAAAGAAATTCGGGTAAAGTGTTTTTCACATAGTTGGAATACACTTAAATTCTCAAAGTAAAAAATACTTATAGAGAGACTTAATAGTAAAACACTGTGAAAAACCAAACATAAAATTTCTAATCATGTATCATGAAATCTCAAATAGATTGAAATCAATTATTAATTACTCTGAACTGTATTGTTTAAGAATTTCTTACTCCATTTTCATTATGCATTTTTGTCTCTCAAAAGATAAAAGTGGTCATATCTAATATAGAAAGGTAAGCCAAGTTTTAAAGTTGGACCTCACATTGAAAACACAGTATTTACCCTTATAATTCCATTTTTGTTAATTAGTATCAAAAATAAAACCATAAACACTAATGATATTTCACATAATCACCATTGGATAAATTGTGTTATATTAGTTTAATTTAATTATCTAGTCAAACAATTTTGACAATATTTATTAACCAAGGTGAAAATGCTTATCTTTTGGGTTCATTGAAGGAGAGAGAATATGATGCATAAAGTGTAGGTCTTTCTAAGAAGTCAATTAATCTTTCAATTTATTTAGACATTAAAATAAATATGCTATAGGTTGTTTATACAGCTTACATTCATAATTTCTCATAGTGAACTTATCTACAAAGATGCATTAGCTTAGGGACTTTACCAAGATTTTCAAAGAGTCATCACTCTTACCTTTGAAAAGAAAGCAATAACTGTGTAGATTTACACTTCACAAGGAACTCTGGACTTGATTTTGACAAATTCCTTGTGTTAGTTCTCAGCAGAGTGCTGGCTGGCTGTGACAGAAGACAAGGACTTTCTTATGGTTACACTTTGCACATTCCTGATGCACAAACAATTCTCTCAGTGCCAGCTTAAGTTGCATGCACCTTCCCTAGCACCGGGGATCTGTAGTGGCTAGCTTATGACCTGCAAGAGCTTCCCATGGCGTAGAGATGTGTCCAGGTATGACACTTCCTTGTTGGTAAACTGTCCTTGCATCTGAAGGATATCAGTTTTCACTACCACGATGTGATAAGAGCTGTGCCATTTGTAGAAAACTCAACAAAGCTCAGAATCTTAGCCCTGGAGGCAAAGGCCATCATTGGGTACTCAAGTTAAACCTGAAAGCAAGGCCTTCTCATTATGTCTGATGTGTCTCTGTGTTTTAATAGTTCTCTTTGCTTTATTCAAGATGAATGTCTTGCTGTTCTATGTAATTATTTATATTAAATTAGACAAAACTATCATTTTGATATTATTCCTCCATAACATGTGAAAACTATTTTTTGCAGTGTATATCAGGCACTTCACATTTCATGTTTTTTTTTTTTTTTTTTATCCCCAGGTACTCAATATCATTGCGTGATTTCCATGGATGTTAGAATAAAATTTACTTTAACAGGCATCAGATATTTTGCATGTAGATGTAATATTAGAGTCTGTCAAAATAAGTTAAAGTTTTTAATCAAATATATTGGCAAATTATATTGGAGAAATCCAGAGCGAGCCATATGTTAATAACTGTAGCTTAAATTACAGGAAAATCATTAAACTTAAATAAAATATTATAAACTTCTCTATTTATTCGTGGAACCTGCAATGTGTACATTTTATAATGGACCCCAGAGAAGTCAGAGTAAGAGAGAACATAGAATGTAATGATATTAGAATAAAACATCATGTGTGTGTAGTTCAATAACTTTGCATAAGGGAGGAAATAAGATGACAATTAAGACAGGAAAATACATAGAAAGGAATCTTTAGTCTGTGTATAAGAGTATACAGTGAGAGAAAGCTTCACTCTGAAGAATCTTCTGAAGAAGGAATTTTCATAATAAATTAGAAAAGTGGTTATCCTTTGCCTTACATCTAGTATCCACTTATGAGTGAGAGTACATACCATGTTTGTCTTTCTGAGTCTGGGTTACCTCACTCAGGATGATATTTTCTAGTTCCATCCATTTGCCTGCAAACCTCATGATGTCATTGTTTTTCTCTGCTGAGTAGCACTCCATAAGGAGGACCCTAGGAAAGACACAGGGATCGCCCAGCGATGGGGAAATAGATGAGATCTACAAGAAAAAACTGGGAGTGAGTGGGGGTAATGGAGGGCAAGGGTCAGGGGAAAGAGAGCTTGGGGAGAAGGTTTGAGCTGGATCAGGAACAGAGTGGGAGTACAAGGAAAGAGATACCACAATAAATGAAGACACCATGGGAATAGAAACAAGCAGAGTGCTAGGAAGGTCCCCAGGAATCCACAAAGATGACTCTACCATAGACTACTGGCAATGGTTGAGAGGGTGCCTGAGCTGACCTACTCTGGTGATCAGATGACTGAATACCCTGTCATCATAGAATCCTCATCCAGTGACTGATGGAAGCAGATGCAAAGATCTATGGCCTGGTCCCAGGTGGAGGTCCAGGAGTCCAATTGACAAGAGAGAGGAGGGATCATATGAGCAAGAGCTGTTGTGACCATGATTGGAGAAAGTACAGAGACAACTAGTCAAACTAGTGGAAACACATGAACTGTGTACCAATAGCTGAAGAGCACCCATGTTACTGGACTAGGTCCTCTGGGTAAGTGAGACAGTTTTTTAGCTTGAACTGTTTAGGGCAGCCCCAAGCAGTGGGACTGAGACCTGTCCCTAGTGCGTGTGCTGGCTTTTTGGGACCTAGTGCCTATGATGAGACACTTTGCACAGCCTTGGTGCAGGGAGGAGGGGCTTGGACCTGCCTCAACTGAATGTACCAGGCTCTGCTGACTCCCCAGGGGAGATCTTGCCTTGAAGGAGGTAGGAATTGGGGGTGGGTTGGGGGAAGACTGGGAGGTGGGAGGAGGGAGGACAGGGGAATCTGAGGTTGATATGTAAAATGAATAGAAAATTTCTTAATAAAATAAAAAAATGTGAAGAAAAAAACAATGAAAAGGAAGACATGAAGCTGGGAGGGAGACACAGGGGAGGAATCATGATGGGGAGTGGAGGGAGGTAGTGGTGCATGGCTGTGATGAAAATATGTTGTATAAATGTGTTAACATTTCAAAGAATAAAAATATTTTAAAAGGAAAAAAATTAGAAAAATGACTCTAAGTTATAGATAATATTGAACCAAATTAAAGACATATAAGTGGGAAGTTTATAAGAGGCAGAGCATTTAATGAAGGTCAAGGACTTTGAGACACACAGAAAACAACTATGATTAATATTTTACAGATCATGCAAGGAAGGGGTAGCAGAGGTGGAAGCATAATGACTGAATCTATTATTAGTAGTATTAGTATTAGTATTAGCATTAGCATTAGTATTGAAAATACATTCTTCTTTCAACAATACATCTAGATCACAGTTTCTTGTAGATGAAATTCTAAACAATCTTAGTAAATAAGAAACACAGAGCCAAATACAGAGGTAATAGCCAGAGATCAGAGCAATAGCCAAGGTTAGCTTTAGCTTACCACCAGCAGTAGCTTCCCCAGAGAGAGAGTTTCTTCCTGCCTGACTTGTGTTTCTATTGCCTTTCTGTGCTGTGTTCTCACTGGTTCTAAGCCCAGCCACATGACTTCCTCATCACTGCCTGTCTATACAGACCTCCAGGTCTCTATGGTTGGTACTGGGATTAAAGGCTCGTGTCACCACGCTTGGCTGTGTCCTTGACCACACAGAGACTCTGCCTGCCATGTGATTGGATTAATGGCGTGTGCTAATACCACTGGACTTCTGCTTAATGGTTATTTGACCTCTGATCTCCAGGCAACTTTATTTATTAACATACAAATAAAACATCACATTTCAGCACAAATAAAGTATCACCACAGTTTCTTTTCCTTCAACTATTTCCAGGCCCCCACACCACCCCTCTCCTCCACATCTAATCTCCCTCCATCTAGCCTCAATATATAAAAGCAGATTCTTTCCCCTAAGAGCCTCACTTGCCATTCAAAGCCAAACTGTGGGGATGGAGGAGGCAAGTCTGAAGATCTCTCAGCAAAGGCAATAGCACACAAAGGCAGATCTATAGAAGGTTTTAATAAAATCAGTTACTTCCTGGTCACATGGAAGGGGCCAGGAGACAGGACAGAAAATAAACCACAAGACTGGGTATAAAATAAGGTGACAAGGACAAAGGGAAATGACGACAGTGACATTTATGAAGTAGAATCAAAGTTCCTGCTTAATACTTGGATGGAATGAAAATGGAGAAAGGATAAGTTAATGATGAATCTCTTGATTCTCGTTTACACAGTACATAATATAAATATCAACTGGGGAGAGCAGTTAGAAGAAAACCATGTGTAAAGGTTGGGGTGAATGACATGATTTGTTTATTTTCTAACTAGTTAAGTCTGAACCCAAGTTCTCTATTTTGTGGGGGGAGGGGATAGGGGGAGCTGCATGAATTTATGTGTATAATGTGAATATAGGAATTTGCAGAGGTCAGAAGATGACATTTGATATCTGGGAACTGATGTTATGGGCAGTTATTAGCCACAATGTAGGAAATGAACCCAGCTCCTCTGTAAAAATCAGCAAGTGGCCTTAACTGCTGAGCTCTCTCTCTAGCCCCAAATGTAATATATTTTAATTCAACGTAAGAATATTTAATATAGATAGAATATAAATCACATTCCCAGTATTTTACAAATGAGAGGAGTCTTATATTAGCATGCTCTTTCTATAATAATTAATAATGACAAAAAATATCTTATAAGTTGCGAGTGGCCCTTGTGTCTCTGGTAAGCTAATTTTTTATTAATTCTCTTTTTCATTTATTTTTACATCCTGATCACAGTGTCCCCTCCCTCTACTTCTCCTATTCCCTCCCCTTCCTCCCTTCTAACCACCCCCCAATCACTCTTCCATCTAGGTTCAGAAATGGGCAGGCCATAATGGACGTCAGTAAAGCATGGCATATCAAGTTGAGGCAGGACCAAGCTCCTCCCCCTGCATTAAGGCTGGGCAAGGCAACTCAGCATGGGAAATAGATTCCCAAAAGCCAGCTCAAGTGTCAGGGACAGTTCCTGATTCCACTGCTCAGAGCCCCCCCCCCCCCCAAACACACACACACACACACACACACAGAACAAGCTATACAGCTGTCAGATACCCACAGAGGGCCTATGTTGGTCCCATCCAGGCTCCCTGTCTGTTGGTCCAAAGCACTGGGCTGAGCTCCAGGAGTCCTGTTGAAGAGATAGAGGAGGGACTATATGAGCAAGGAGTGTCAAGTTAGTGATGGGCGTACCCTCGGAGACAGCTGACCTGAGCTCATGGTAAGCTAAAATTTAACTGATACTGGCTATTCACAGCTAAAACTGGCTCAAGGTGATTCGAGTGTGTTGTGGGGTCAGGCTCCTTGGGTCAGCAGCTATTCAGCACTGTGGTCCTCATGGAACAAGGCAGGAATGTACACAGGGTAAGCCCAAACAAAAATTTATGTCAAGAAAAGGAATAGGAATGATATATCTTAATATCTCAATGGCAAGATAAAGTCAAATGTTCATGTTCAAAATGTGTTTTACGTGCACAGGGACTAGGTCACAAAAGATGACTCTGATGTAAACTAGAAACTGAACAGGGTGAATTGGATATTTACAAGGAGATTACAGTGAAGAAGTAAAGTCTGAAAGAAGAAAAGACATTTTGTATAAGAAAACATTGGAAGGATTTTCAGAAAAAAATTTTTTTAAGAATATGCTAAAGTTGAAAAGTAATAATTGACTGATTCGCTGAGTCAAATGTCTGTGGATCCTGGAGTAATTCTCAGAAATTGGCAAACATGTAAATCTTTGAACTCTCACTCTCCCTGCAGAGAACTGCTCTTCAAAATGTGCATATTCTAATTTGTATTATTTGGGTTTTTATATAGAGAATTTCGCATTCTAATTATATTATAGGCATCTTTATAATTTAGACTTGTTTACAATTACTTGTGATACCTTCAGTGACTCCAGTCTTTATTCTTAATGATGTTTGGATGTTAATAGAACCCCACTAACAAAAAATGAGATAATATAAACTAGCACTTAGCACAATGCCTGGCACAGAATAGTTGTTCAATAGCTGTTACCTTCTTCTTATTATGTCTATAAATACTATTTCAAAGGATAGATGGAGGGGATTACTGAAAGCAACCAAGGCAATGACAATTTGGCTTTCCTAAGAGTGATTTTTATGGTGATATGTTAAATAAAAGCATATCTTAAAGTAAAAAGAGTATTGGACCTGGAAGTAGAATAAAATGCTTAAGTGTTTACATGATTTTTTAAATCTTAAAAACTATACTGTAGATATATATTAGCATATACACTAGCTATTAGCATATATAAACTAATGTGTATATGTATACAAATACAGTACATAAAGTTGGATGCTGTATATGACCTGACCTCATGATCCCCTTTATAGAGCTACATGCTTAGCAAACGTTTTACAATTGACCTATAGACCCAGATATTGTTTCTTCTAAGTTATCATATTCAATACTATGTTCTGTAGGAGATATAAACAGATCAGTGGAACAGAATAAAATTAAAACTTAGACCTATATATATCTGAAATATGAATTTTTAGTATAGGCATGAATACCTTTATCCCAAAACAAATGGTAAAGGAATACACACACACACACACACACACACACACACACACACACACACACACTGATTTTTCTGCATTTATTGAAATAATGTTTCTCTTTATTCTCTCTAATACACTGTTTTCTTTTTTATTTTAATTTTTTAATTATTTTTTATTTTTATTACTATTTTAATTTAAAAATTATCACATGATTATTTTGATCATGTCCATGGATCTTTTAAAAAAATTCTTTCATTTTTGAGATTATCATATAATTACATCATTCTCCCTTCCCTTTCCTTTTTTTCTTTTCTTTTTTTTATTTTATCCCATTTGTCCCCACCAATAAATCCTCCACTCACTCCCCATGCCATCCACAGATCCCTCCCTCCTCCCTCCTCCCTCCTCTCACCTCCCAGCCCTCCTTCCCAAGCTACCCTGCATCCCCACATCCCCCAAATCGAGGTCTCCCATGGGGAGTCAGCAGAGCCCAGCTCACTGAGCCCAGGAAGGTCCAAGCCCCCTCCCACTGCACCAAGGCTGCACAAGGTGTCACACCACAGGCACCGGACTCCCAGAAGCCTGCCCATGCACCAGGGACAGATCCTGATCCCCCTGCCTGGGTGCCCCCCAAACAGTTCGAGCCAAATAACCGTCCTCCATGTCCAGAGGGCCTAGTCCAGTCCCATGGGGGCTCCACAGCCACAACTGAGATAGCCCTCAACTGAAGAATGGATAAAGAAAATGTGGCACATATACACAATGGAGTACTACTCAGCAGTAAAAAAAAAAACAATGATATCATGAAATTTGCAGACAAATGGATGGATCTAGAAAATGTCATCTTGAGTGAGGTAACCCAGACTCAGAAGGACAAACATAGTATGTACTCACTCATAAGTGGATACTAAATGTGAGGGAAGGGATGGTCAGACTGCAACCCACAACTCCAGAGAAGCTAGCAAACAGGAAAAGACCCTAGGAGGGACACATGGATGACCCATGAAGGAGAAATGGATGAGATCTACATAAGTGGACTGGGTGGGTGGGGGAAGGTGGCAGAGGGCGAGGAGTGGGAGATGGGAACATAGGGAAAAGGGAGGGTCAAGCTGGAACAGGGAAAGAGTGGGAGGGCAGGGAGGAAGATACCATGATAGATGAGGACATCATGGGAATAGGAAGAGGCAGGGTGCTGGGGAGGCTCTCAGGAATCCACAGGGTTGACCCCACCTTGGTCTGCTGGCAGTGGTCCGGGGGGTGCCTGGACCAGTCTGCTCTGGTGACCAGTCTAGCAAATAACCTAGCTGTCATCATAGAGCCTTTGTCCAGTGACAGATGGAGGCAGATGTGGGGATCCATGGCCAGGCACCAGGCTGAGTTCTGGGAGTCCAGTTGATGAGAGGGAGGAGAGATGCTGGGGGCTAGGGACGTCGAGGTCATGATGGGAGGATGTGCAGGGATGACGGACCACACTAGTGGAAACCCATGGACTAATTTTTTAATTATTATTAAGATATTTTCTATTCACTTTACATACCAACCACAGATTTTCCACCTCTTCCCTCTTCCCACCCCACATCCTTCCTCCCCAATCCACTCCCCATCCCCACATTTCCCAAGTCAAGATCTCCCATGGGGAGTCAGCAGAGCCTGGCACACTCAGCTGAGGCAAGTCCAACCCCCTCACCCCTGTACCAAGGCTGTGTAAGGTATCAAATAGTAAATCTTTATTAGATAATTGTGCTATATCACAATATGTTATGTTTCTGATTGTGAGTCTATGTGTCTCCATACATGTGCATGTGTCTGTGAGTGCATGAATGCATGTGCAGAGGCCAAAGTGTTACATGTTTTACTCTTTGCCAGTTTCATACATGCCTATAAAGAATTTTAATCATTTAATCTGTTCTTTCACCTTCCTTCTGCTGAAGCCCTTCTGAACAAGCTCCTCTCCTACTTTCCCATCTTCTTTTGATTGTTCCTCTCTGAGTTTCTTTAGTTTTGCTTGCACAAGTGTGGGTGGGAGATTAATTACTGTAATATAGGCAACTTATCAGTGGGTACAAAACTGGAGGATATGATATCCATCCTCATAAATCATTAAATGTCAATAGTCCCTCTTGGAGGAATGGTGCCTCTTGGGAACCTACCCATCTTTGATGAAAAGTGAATGGGCCGAGCTGTATGTGTGTCTCTTGAAAATAATCATACCTGCAGTCATTTTATGAGTACAAAGGCTATATCATGCCCAAGTACATCTGTTTGCTACACATCACCCTTCCTCTCTAGCTATTACATTTTATCTGCCTCTTTTTTTTTTCTTCAATTCTTCCAGAACCTTGTGAGGGAAATATAGAGGATCCATTTAGAGTCATCTCACTGCCCCTCATTTCGTATTTTGAAAAAAATTCCCTGTTTCCCTCCCTTGAGATTTAACATTTGATGTTACTTCTTTTCAACTCTTTGAAGCAGTTGTGTCATTCATTTTTATTCAGGATTTATAGGTGTTTTTTAATGGAGGACAGGATGACATGCCACTCAAAACTGAAAAGAGATTCAGAAAAATGTATCCATTTTATTTGATAATCCCTAGTTATACCCATCCATGTCTTTTAAGAAACAGGAAAATGACAAGAAAGAATGCATTTGGTCTGGCTTTTCAATTCCAAAGATTGCTGTGGGTTCAATCTGTGCATGTTAAGGAGCTGAGTTTTTCATACCTCTGTTTACAATTCATGGAACAGGTAATTTTGCATATTTACTTTCATAAATGTAATGAAATTTGAACTTCTGTCACTGAACTTTTCTGAAAATATAACATATATAAAAATTTGTCCTACATGTGCATTTGGTAAGAACTCAATAGACAAATGTATAAAAGAGGACTGATCTTTATCTCTCCAAAATCATCGTCAAGATTAATACTGGGAAAAATATGTCCCAGATTATATTCATGATAAATTTTACATATTTTATGTTTCTATATTATCTGTTACCTGTTTCTCCATACAAAAGTTGAGGATGAGAGGTATAGATCATCCTTCCATTGATCACCAGCTTTTAAGTAAAAACCTTAGGTTTGAAATTAAAATGGTTTTGCCACTAGTCAACTACAGAATTTCTAATAATGCGTTCTGCTCCATTTTTGATAAATTTCCTCCTAAGGCCTACATCTCAAAAGTATAGTCCCAGCCCATGGTGCCATTGGGAAATGGTGGAATACTTAAAAGGTGGGGCTTGTTAAGAGGAAGAGTCATTGTGGGAATGCCTTTAAAAGAGATATAAGACCTAG
Organism: Peromyscus aztecus; assembly: GCA_902168405.1. NCBI lineage: Eukaryota > Metazoa > Chordata > Mammalia > Rodentia > Cricetidae > Peromyscus > Peromyscus aztecus. The sequence continues at coordinate 10,973 of CABHPQ010163411.1, read as the reverse complement.
CACCTTCTTCTTTCTCTCGTTGGTTCTCACTAACCATTGTTAAGCAATTTCTTCTGCCATACACTTCCATGACTATGCATTGCATTGTTACATTCTCAGAAGAAAGAAGCCAAAAGATGATCTCTAGAACATCTAAAACTGTACTCAGGAATGAACCCTTGGGACTAGGGAGATGATAATGGGAAGAAACACTTTTTGGGTGAGTATGAAGATGTGAGTTCAAAGACCCTGAACTCCTATAAAAATGAGTGTGATTGGGTGACCATCTAACACCATGCTGTTGAGGTGGAGGGCCACTGAGGTTTCTGGCAGCCTGCCTGTCTTCAGAATTAGTGAGGGTCACTGTCTCAAGGGAATAAGGCAGAGAGGCACTGAGCTGAACACCTGACCTCCTTGTCTGGCCTTTGCACCTACATACCCACTCCTGAATGCAGAGCTACACACAAATTCATGTATCACAAATACACCACATTCACACACATTCACATGCACAAACACACACACACATACATACAAAATAAATAACCTCTTTCCCTTTATAGATTGTTTTTATCTCATGCATTCATTACATTGATAGGGGTGGGGGTGGAAACCTGACCTCAGAAGAAAGGGTGAGGATTCAGACAGGAATCCACAGCACAAGCCACTTCAGTATGCAGCATGCAGACACAGTAAGGGCTTCATGAATGATATTTTGTATTTAAATATTGGAAAAGGCAGAAACCATATCTACACTCTCTTCCACTGGCTCCTCTTTCCTATTATTTTCAAAATTTCATGTTACCTTTGAAAAACAAATAATGAAGACAAGGAGTTGTTAAAAAATAATTTTAGAAATTCCACAAGGAACAAAATTGCTAAAAATGAAAGGAGAATGCCTGTGCTTCAAATAGACATGCTCTACTTTTATACATTTAACTTCTTACTATTTTTTGTCATTTGGTATAAAGAGTTTTGTTGCTTAAAAAAAAATGAGACCACTGAACAGCGGAATCAGGAAGCTTTCAAGTGCCTTAGATCCATTTCTGTTCATGACCCTATTAGCTCATTGGAAAAATTCTGAGAGGGAACAGTGCTTGGAAAAAAAGAGGTCAAGCAGTGTGCAGACATTGATAAAGTGCTTCTTATTTCAAGTCATAGCAGAGTGTAGCCTCTGAGGTCAGACCAGAGGGCTTCGAAGAGCAGCGGTGCCCACAGAGTGTGAATGGCTGCTTTGTGAAATAAGTTGGTGGGACAGCAGGTGCACCTGTCCTAAGTTAACCTTTCCAACCACCTCCACACTACATGAAGGAAATATGCATATATTCTATAACATCATCCTCAAAGGAAGAATGTATATTTTTTAAAAACACAAAGATTAAACTGTGCCTTATTTACTACACATCTTAAAGACTAAGAATAAATAAATAAAAGGCCTACAGGAACATGAATTTCCATTCATAACCCAACTTCTTTTATAATAGTAATTTTTTAAAATTACATTTATGTGAGTGGGTGTTTTTTTTTCCTGCATGTATCTGTGCACTCGCATTCTTGGTACCCAAAGAGGTCAGAAGAGGACATCAGATTCCATCAGAACTGAAGTTACGAAGGCTGTGAGCAGTCATGTGAGTACTGGGAACTGAATCCCAGGCCACTGGAAGAACAGTAGTGCTCTTAAGTATTGAAAAAAAAATCCATTCCCTAACTTAACCTGTTTTTCATGTCATTTACTTAATGGATCCAGTTAAATTAGTGATGTGATTTACATATTTTCATTATAACACCTATTATGAAACCAGAAGATATTATATTTGTGTCTATAATCCACTTAACAATTTATTTATTTCCTACAACTTGGTAATTAAAATTTTCTTTATACTTAGATCAAACCACAACAAACTCTTTTTCTTACATTTTGCTTCAAGACCCAGATTTTCCCTGCATTGTAAGGGCATGGGTAGATTTCAAGGACAAGATAAGTATTTTTATTCTGCCTGTGTTCTGGAGATATGCGACAAGTGAAAAGTTACAGACACAAGAGAAAGAGGTGTTTCAGTTCATCACTGATGTGTTTGTGTCTGGGAAATAATACATATATAGAAGACTCTGAAGTCATAGTTGTTACAATAAGAATGCCTTAATCACATGTCTTTTTAAAATGTATTTTTCTCTCATATATTTCATCCTGAACATAGATTCCCCTCCCATTTCTCTTTCCCTACACCTCCACTCTCCCCTCAGATCCACACCTACTCCATTTCCCTTCCAAAAAGGGCAGGCCTCCTGAGTATATCAACCAAATATAGTATTTCAAATTGCAGTAAGACTAGGCATCTCTCCTCATATTAAGGCTGGACAAGGCAGCCCAGTAAGAGTAATAGGGTCCTAAGGCATCCGAAAGAGTCAGAGACAGCCCCTGCTCCCACTGTTACAAGTCCCACAAGAACACCAAGATACAAAATCATAACTTATATGCAGAGTCCCTAAGTCAGACCCATGCAGGCTCTCTGATTATTAATTCAGCGTCTGTGATCCATTGTTTGTTGATTTTGTGGTTTTCCTTTGTTGTCCTTAACTTCTCTGGCTCCTAAAATACTTTCCCCCTCTATTTCACAGGATTCCCTGAAGTCCACCTAACGTTTGGCTGTCGGTCTCTGGAGCTGTTTCCACCAGTTGCTAGATGAAGCCTCTCTGATGACAACTGAAAGAGGCACCAATCTATGAGTATATCGTAATGTCATTAGGAATCATTTCATTGACTTTTTTCCCCAATCATGTTTGGATCTAGCCTAGGTCTCCAGGCTATCCAGGCTCTGGTTCCTGGCCCTCCAAACAGTGTCAGGGTGGGCTCCCTTTCATAGCATGGGTCTCCAGCTGGACCAGTCATTATTTGGCCACTCCAAGAATTTCTGTGGCACCTTTACCGCAGTTCATCCTGCAGGCAGGACAAATTGTTCATGAAAGGTTTTGTAGCTGGTTTGGTGTTGCAAGCTCTGCACTGGAAGTCTTGCCTGGTTACAGGAGATGGATGTTTCAGGATCTTATTCCCACCCCCTACTTACTAGGAGTCTTACTTAAGGCAAAGTTTTTAGATTCCTGAGGACTTCCATTGCACTAGGTTTCTACCTCACCCCCGAAATGCCACACAATTCCAGTTGTCGCACCCTGTACTCTCTCCCTCCATCTTCCCCTGAGTGCCTGATCCCGCCTGTTCCCATCCTCACCCACTCCCCCAGTCCACCCACACAATCTGTCCTATTTCCCCTGCCCAGAGGGGTTCATGAATCCCGCCTTGAGTCCTATTTGTTACCTAATCTCTCTGGATCTATGGATTGTAGCACGATTATTCTTTACAGCTAATACCCCCCTATAACTGAGTAAATATCATGTTAGTCTGTCAGAGTCTGAGTTACCTCAGTCAAGATTATTTTTCTAGTTGCATCCATTTGCCTGAAAATTTCATGATTTTTAACAGCTGAGTAATATTCCATTGTGTAAATGTACTGTATTTTCTTTATTCTTTCTTTGGTTGAGCGACATCTAATTTTTTCCCAGTTTCTGGCTATTATGAATAAAGCTGCTATGAACATAGCTGAGCAAGTGCCCTTTAGGTAGGATGGAGTGTAACTTGGGTGTATGCTCAATAGTAGGATAGCTGGGTCTTGAAGTAGATCAATTCCCAAATTTCTAAGAAACCATCATATTGATTTCCAAAATTGCTGTTTAAGTTTGCACTACCACCAGCAATGGAGGAGTATTCTCCTTGCTCCACATCCTCTCCAACATAAGCTGTCACTTGTCTGTTTGATCTTAGCCATTCTGACAGATGTAAGATAGAATCTCAGAGTCATATTGATTTGCATTTTCCTGGATGTCTTGAAGTGCTTCCTGGTCATTTGAGATTCTTCTGTTGCATATTATCCATTTAGATCCGTATCCCATTTTTTTAATTGGATTATTTGTTATGTTGATGTCTCGTTTCTCAAGTTCTTTATTTATTTTGGAAATTAGCCCTCTCTCAGTTATGGAGTTGATGAAAATCTTTTCCCATTCTCTAGGCTGCCTTTTTGTCCCATTGATGATGTCCTTTGCCTTACAGAAGTTTTTCACTTTCATGAAGTCCCATTGATTAATTGCTGATCTTAGTGCCTGCACTATTGTTGTTCTGGTCAGGAAGTTGTCTCCTGTGGCAACGTGTTCAAAGTTATTCCTCATTTTCTCTTCTATGAGGTACAATGTATCCTGTTTTACATTGAGGTCTTTGATTAACTTGGACTTGAGTTTTGTGCAGGATGATACATATGGACCTATTTGTATTCTTCTACATGCTGACATCCAGTTAGACTAGAACCATTTGTTGAAGATGCTTTTTTCCCATTGTATATTTCTGGCTTCTTTATCAAAAATAAAAAAACCCATAGGTGTGTGAATTTTTATCTGTGTCTTCAATCCAATTCCATTGATCGATCTGTTTGTTTTTATGTCAATACCATTCAGTTTTTATTACTATACCTCTATAGTAGAGCTTGAAATCAGGGATAGTGATACCTCCCAGGGTTCTTTTTATTTTACAGCAGAGTTTTAGCTGTCTTTTTTTTATATGAAGTTGAATATTGTAGGCAGAATGTTTCTTTCCTGCCTGCCTGTACCCGAAAACCCAGGAGCTACTTCCCAAATAATTTACTCAGAGGCTTAATATTATTTATAAATGTTTGGCCATTAGTTCAGGTTTATTACTAGCTAGCTTTTACACTTAAATTAACCCATAATTCTTATCTATGTTTAGTCACATGGCTTGGTAAAAATTTTCCAAATATGGCATTCTAATCTTGCTACCTGTTCTTCCAGCTGACAACTCCTGACTCTGCCCTTTGTCTTCCCAGAATTTTCCTAGTCTGCTCACCTCACCTATATTTATTGCCTGGCTACTGGCCAATAAGCATTTTATTAAACCAATTTGAGTGACAAATCTTGGCAGTGTACAAGAGCATTATCCAACAGCAGAGTATTGTCCTTACAAGTTCTATAAAGAATTGTGTTGGAATTTAGATTATTTCCTCCTGTCTACTCCTCTTGTATGTGTTTGCTTCTTTTTGTTCTAAAGCTTTCTCTCAGGTGTGCTGTTAAGACACTAGTATAAGAAAGATCTCTCCAAATTCTTTATGAAGGAACTTAGTGCTATGATCTTTCCTCTTAGCACTTTTATTGTGTTTGTGTATGTTGTGTATTCATTTTCATTGAATTCTAGGAAGTCTTTCATTTCTTTATTTCTGCCTTGACCCAATAGTCATTCAGTAGAGGGTTTTTCAGTTTCCATAAGTTTGTATGCTTTCTGTTATTTCTGTTGTTGTTGAAATCCATCTTTAATCCCTGGTGGTCCAAAATGATATAGTGGATATTTCAATTGTTTTTGTATCTGTTGAGTTTTGCTTTGTGAGCAAGTATGTGGTCAATTTTTGGAGACTGTAACGTTAGATACTGAGAAGAATGTATATTCTTTTGCGTTTGGGTGAAAAGTTCTGTAGATATCTGTTAGATCCATTTGAGTCATAATATCTATTATCTCTGTTATTTTTGTGTTTGGTTTTTGTCTGGATGACCTGTCCATTGGTTTGAGTGGTGTATTGAAGGCTCCCAAAATTAATGTATGGGGTTCAATGTGTGATTTAACCTTTAGTAATGTTTCTTTACTAATGTAGGTTCCCTTGTGTTTGGGCATTGATGTTCAGAACTGTGATGCCATCTTGGTGGATTTTTCCTTTGATGAATGTGAAATGCCCATTCCCATCTCTTTTGATTAATTTTTGTTGGAAGTCTATTTTGTTAGATATCAGAATGGTTACACAAGCTTGCTTCTTGGGTCTATTTTCCTTGAAAATCTTTTTCCAATCCTTTACTCTGAGGTAATGTCTATGTTTGATGTTGAGATGTGTCTCTTGTATGCAGCAGAGGGATGGATCCTGTTTTCATATCCATTCTGTTAGCATGTGTCCTTTTAATGGGGAATTGAGTACATTGATACTGAGAGATATTAATGACCAATGATTGCTAATTCCTGTTATTTTGTTAGTAGTGTTGGTGGTGTGATAGCTCTGTGCGCGCGTGTGTGTGTGTGTGTGTGTGTGTGTGTGTGTGTACATATGTATGTATGTATGTATGTGAGTCCCTTATTTTGGTTTTGCCTGTGTGAGATTATTTATTTACTGTTCTTTCATGGGTGTAGTTAACCTTCTTGGGTTGGAATTTCTTTGTAGTTTCTTCTGTAGGACTGTATTTGTGAAGTTATTTAAATTTGACTTTGTCATTGAATATTTTGTTTTTTCCATCTGTGGTGATTAAAAGTTTTGCTGGATATAGTAGTCTAGGCTGGCAACTGTGGTCTCTCAGAGACTTCAAGACATCTGTCCAGGCCCTTGTGACTTTGGAGTCTCAATTGAGAAGTCAGGTGTAATTCTAATAGTTCTGCCTTTAAACGTTACTTGACCTTTTTCCTTGGCAACTTTTAATAGTCTTTCTTTGTTCTATATGTTTAATATCTTGATTATTATGGTGGTGGGTGATTTTCTTTTCTGGTTCAACCTATCTGGTGTTCTGTAAGCTTCTTGTACTGTTACAAGCATGTCCTTCTTTAGATTAGGAAATTTTTTTCTTCTATGATTTTGTTGAAAATATTTCCTGGGCCTTTCAGTTGGATATCTTCTCCTTCTATTTCTGTTATTCTTAGGATTGATTGTTTCATAGTGTCCCAGACTTCCTGGGTGTTTTGGGGTTTTTTTGTTTTTGTTTTTGTTTTTGTTTTGTTTTTTTGTCAAGAACTTGTTAGAACTAATATTTTCTTTGACCAATTCATCAATTTCTTCAATTGTATCTTTTACACCTTAGAGTCTTTCTTTCATCTCCTGTATCCTGTTGGTGTTTTTTGTGTCTGTAATTCCTGTATGCTTACTGAGGTTTCCCATCTCCAGGATTTCCTCAGTTTGTGTTTTGTTTACTGCTTCTATTTCCATTTTCAGTTCTTGAACATTTTTATTCATTTCCTTTACCTGTTTGTTTCCCCACCTCCTTGGGTTTCTTTAAAGGATTTATTCATTTCCTCCCATTAATTTGTTTGTGTTTTCCAGATTTAAGGGATTTATTCATTTCCTCCTTAAGGACATCTATCATCTTCATAAGTTGGTTTTAAGGTCGTTTCCTTGTGCTTCAGCTGTGTTAGAATATTTCAGGGCTGCTGTAGTAGGACAGTTGGACTCTGGTAGTGCTGTATTGCCCTGGCTGTTGTTCACTGTGTTTTTACAAAGGTGTCTAGGTTTCTTATGAATATCAGTCTTGGAGCCAAATTCTGAGTTTGTTCTTGTTGGATGGGTGTTTTGTTCCTTGATTACTGTTTCCTCTTTGGTCTTCTGGTCTTTGTGGTCTCTATTTCTGGTCCAGCAGGGAATCTCAGTCAGAATTGGGGTCTGGATTTCTGGTAGCTAGTGTAGCCTGTGGTCCAACAGAGTATCTCTGTTGTTCTGACTGGTGTAGCCTGCACTTGAGGAGAAGATATCCTGCAATGTACGGGTGGGGTCATGGCAATAGGGATAGGCCATGTTGGCTTGGGTCTTTAGGCTCTAAACCCAAGGAGTGGGAGGGTTCAGACAGGGCTTGTACCTGTTCTTGCTGGTATAGACAGCATCTGAGCAGGAGATATCCACCTGAGGTGGGGCTGGAGGCATGGCGGCATGGGTAGCCCTGGGGCACAGAAACAGATGTCTGTGGGGTGAGACTTTGGGATCGTAACCAAGGTCGTGGGAAGGTTCCAAGTACAGGTGGGGCTCTTACCTTTTCTGACTGGAGTGGCCTACACCTGAGCAGTGGATGTCCACCTGTGTAGGAGCAAGCATACTGAAGAGGGGTCAGGTGGGTGGGGGGAACTGGAGGGTGGATGTCAGCAGCTTGGGTATTTGGGCTCCAAATCAAGGGAGTGGGCAGGTTATGAGGGCAATGGGGGGGTCTTACCTGTTCTGACTGGCCTAATTGCCTTTCCTTCTTTTTTCTTCTTTTTCACTTGCCAATAGTAATTGCTTTCAAAGGGAAAATAATCCCAAGAGATTTGTTGTTATTAAGGTTTGAAGAACATCCTTACGTCCTCTTTTAGTCACATTGCCTCTAGCACTTTGTAAATAGTTGTACATGTTACGGTTTTTAATAAAATGGATAGGTCACAAATTAGGAAGGAGTACTATCTAACAGTTCAGCATAAATATAAAAGAATGAGCATAAAAGTAAAACCCTTATATGGTTTGTCAACTTGCAATCTATTAAATGAGCAATGGTCAGTAGAATTGATAATATTTAGGTGTGAAAACGTCTCCTCTGTTTATTTTTGATAAGGTCAAAGCAGATTCTCTGTACGAAATTTTTATTACATTTTTTTCAAATACATTTCAAGCATTTTATTAAATCCATTATTTATTAATTTCTATACATTTGAAGAGACAATAAAAAAGCAAAATATTTGCTTTGGAGGATATATTTTTAGAGGTAGGCATACAGATAAAAAAATCTACAATAAGGTACAGAAATAGCTATAGCAAAATATACATATGCTGTAGCTGACTATGTGGTTAAGAAACAATGAAGTTAATTGAATTCAACTACCTGGCAGCATCAATATTAGGCTGCCTTTGAGTGGAAATCAGATAGATCCACTGACTTCAAGAGAAAATACAAAATCATGATAGTCAAACAAGCCACTATCTAATAGAATATTGCTATTGCATGAACACACAGCAGCAATGGATATCTGCACAATACTGGGTCGTTCAACATTCTGCCAGAAACTGAAGAGATGCTCACAAGGTCTGATCCTACCACTTCCTGGGGAGCTATTGAGTGTTAATGGTTCCGTTGGGAGGCGGTGCATCATTCCCAGTGACTTGGGTCCATGAACTATGGCTAGAGGCAGAGGGGGAATGAAGAAAAGACAGGCACACAGACTCATGTAGAGTGAAGCTAGGATTAGATGGAGTTTTCTAAAGCTGCTGTCTGAACTTGTTTATTAGGTCCAACACAGGTCTAGTTTCAGTAAGAGGACTCTGTAGGGAAGCAGTCTTAGTTTGTTAACATTCAGAAGAAACCAGTCTCTAGTCTTTTGAAACTCTGATGAGTCCATCATAAACACTCATGTTCAGACTCTAGAGGAAAGCTTGACATTTTCTTGACCCTGACCAACATGGGCAACAGCTTTTCCAATTTCACATGGGCCAAATGGCCTTGGAATCCTAAACATGTCATGCCCACCTGAACATACATATTCACTCAGGACATCACTCACTCGGAGCTTCCTCTGCACCCTACAATGGGGACGATCATTCTCTTCAATGAAGTAGGCATTGGGGAACTTATTGTGAAGGGATTTAGAGGGAACTGAAGGGGTTTAACAGAAGATTGTGGGGTGAACATAATCACATATAATCACATATAACTATATGGAAATTATTTAAAAAGAAAATAATTCAAATATTTCATGTTCTACATGATCTGAATTTAGATTAATAAAACGTGGATGGTGTTTATTTGAAGGTGTCCTACTTAGGAAACATATATCAGAGAGTGAGAAGTGTGGGAAGACTCTGAGTGAAAGGTGGAGGGCAACTGTCAGTGACACAAGTAAAAATGGAATGAATTGCAGGGCATGTGTTGGGAAGAATATTGTAAAACATTCAACTTATGGTGATATTTCACAATAAAACAGTGTTGTCATTTAGCTGAAGATAAATAAAATTCATGCACTTATGAGATAATTCAGTTATTAAAGTGTTTGCAAAAAAAATAAAGTGTTTGCCTTCAAAATATGAAGTTCTGGTTTGCTTCCCAAGAAACCATGGGTTTTGTTTTGTTTTGTTTGATTGATTGTTTGTTTGTTTTTAAGGCAGGAGTGGTGGAAACATTTGTAATCATAACTGAGAACAGAAACATAGGTGGGACATTAGGCTTCCTGTTAGTCAGTCTAGACTAGCAGGTGAGTTCTAGGCAAATAGAACACCTGGTATCAAATACAAGGTGGATGACTCCTGAAGAAAGACACCTGTTATTTTCCTCTGGCTTCCACATGTACAACACACACACACACACACACACACACACACACACACACACACACACACATACACACACACACACACTCACACACACACACACACACTCACACACACACACAATTGAAAACAAATCTTTAAAAAGATGAATGCATTTTAATTTACATAATAAAGATGCATTCTGAAACATGCTCATATTTGTGGTCACCCATTCCCAGAAGAAGTTAGATGGAAATAAATTGAGTATCTGTACTATTGTATTAGGTCTCTGTGTCTATAACTGCTTCTTCTAATTTTTCTTAGGCTATTTTCCTTTTGTTTGTTTGTTGTATCCTATTCCAATGTGATAATTTTTGTTCTACTTTGTTTTATCATTATCCCTTAGAAGTGTGTTAGCTTTCTAAGGAGAGACAGAAAGGGAATGAATCCAGTAGGGGTAGGAGGTGGGAAGGAATTGGAAGGAGTCGAGGAAGGGAAAACCATAATCATGGTATATTACATGAGAAAAAAATTTTAACAAAAGGAAAAAATTAAAATAATTAGTTGAATACTAATATTCATCTTTCTATTTAAGAAGTATGTATATATTAAAAAAAGTGGACTCTTTGATTTCAACTTCTTTTCACAAATTGTCCAGTCTACCTCCTCAAAGGAATGACTAATATCTATGGTACTATTAATTGACTAATGATATGAAATAAAATTTAATAACAAAATGATATTGGAACTGTTACTGAAAGTAGTAACATTTTATTGCTTAAAATAGAAATTTTAAACCCCCAAAATTAAAGTATATTTTAATTCGTATGTTATGCAAAGTAAATATTGAAAAATCAAGATATTTTCTGTGAAAGAAATACTACAACTTTAGTAAAAAGTATCACTAATTTCATGGAATAAATTTGTTTTTTT
>CABHPQ010163410.1:0-27913 GCA_902168405.1 Peromyscus aztecus | reverse complement strand
GGGGGAACCTGAGTCAGAATATATGGTATGAAAAATCTGTTTTCAATTAAAAAAGAGAGAGAATGCTTGCCTAGCACAAAACCCTAGATTCAATCCCCAGCACTATATAAAATCTGATGTGGTTTGTGTATGCCTGTAACCCCAGAACTTGGAGGGTAGGTGCAAGAGAATCAGAAATTCAAAGTCATCATTAGCCTACATAGCCAGTTCAATGCTAGCCTAAGCTACATGAGATCCTGTCTCAAAAAATGAAGGAAAGAAAGACTTCCTTGTTCCATGTAGACAGGAGCTGTATTACAACCTGCTTCCCACTCCTACCACTGATGATTGAACCCAAAACCTTAAGCATGCTTGGCTAGGCAAGCACTCCACCACTAGGCCCCATAATCTGCATTCTAACAGGAACCTAGGTATGCCCATTAAGGTTTTGGAAGTCCTAGTAAAGAAAACGCCATCTTGGAGAGCCACACCATCCATGAGCAGGCAAAAGGTTCTGATAAGGCCTGTAGCAACTAAACTGTTGAGCAGTCTTCATCCAGGGTACCAGGCTCTTGTAAATTACTCTGCTTTTCTTTTATGGATGTACGTTTTCCAATCAATGAATAATTGAGAAGAGTGCGAGTCTTTCTATTCCCTCAGGCTCTGAAGTCTCTGTGAGAGAAGACTCTGATGCTGACCAGAACCAGAGTGATGACTGTGACACTGAGGCATCACCTACCAAATCTCCATCAACACCAACGTCAGTCAAAAGCAAAAACTCTTCAGGTACCATTCCCCAGCGTGGAGCTGCAGGCAGATGTCCAGGGGAGGAGAGGGCCACAGGTCAGATCAAGGGGAAGCATGCTGGTATTGCCACTTAAGTTTTATGAGTGATGCCTCCCAAGGAAGGAAGCTTGCAATTCCCAAGCTCTTGCTCCCCACACATGGGGCAGCTCAAATCCCAGAATCCCCTACTTTCAGTGCCTGGGAAGAAACAAGGAACAAGGCTGCCTGGCTTAGAGCAAAGGTACCGGAGCACGCTGCAGCCCTGCCTGGCTTCTTAGACGCAGCAGGAGATCTCAGGAGAGCCCATTTTTAGAAACAGGCGTTGAGGCCCAGGTGTGAGTGATGACTATAATCCCAGCACCTGAGACATCTCAGAAAAAGAAGGGAAGGGAATGGAGGGGAGGAAGGGAAGAAAGGGAAGGGACAGTATGGGAAGGGAAGAGAAGGGGAGGGGAGGGGAAGGGAAAGGAAGGGACTAGCTCAGAGTCTTTAAAGCAAGCCAGTTGCTTTAGAATCCTCTAAGATGAAGTCAAAGGGTTCTGGAGTTGACCTCCAAGGCTATTTGTCATCATTACCATACCAAATGTCTCCACGTTTATATAGCTTTTTGAACTTTCTCCTGTGATTTCTTTTATATCTACCTTTGGACATACCCTTACTGTCCAGAGGAGATCCCTAAGGCTCCAGAGTTGAAGGAACTTTCCTATGGTCACACAGCCAGTGAGAAGTGGGGAGAATTTCAAGCCAGGTAGAAGATCCACACATGCAATGTTATCTTAGTTCCACCATACTCATAACTCTGTCAATATGAATTGTGACTATCAGAATTTTAGTGGGCTGTGTCAGTTCCCAGTACCCTGAAAGCAGATGGCTAATGATGCTTTCCTCAAGCAGTCCTGGGCCCAATAAGGCCAAGAAGTGACAGGGCTGGAAGTCTTGGAGAAAGAGAAAGGTGGCTCCCTGTCTTCTAAGCAACAAGAGGCTAGCTGAGCCTTCCTTCCCTGGGACAGCTCTAGGAATATTGTGGCATGACTCTTACAGGGAACAGAGCCACACACACACACTACCCCCCCCAACCCCTCTTCAGCCCTGGGCATAGAGGAAGACCTTCCACTCTTGAGGTTGGGCTGTCCTCCAGCTGCCTGAATGTCTGCCAGGACTGAGGAATGGCTGAGGGTCAGCCCCCTCCTCTCCACAGAGTTCCCGCTCTTTAACTACAACAATGGAGTCGTGATGACCTCATGTCGTGAACTGGACAGTACCCGCAGTGCCCTCTCAGCCTCCTCTGCCTTTGCCATAGCTACCGCGGGAGCCAACGAGAGCACCCCAAAGAAGGAGAAGTTTCAATATCGCAGGATGTCCTTGGCCACCACAGGTGCGTAGACATCTGTGCTTATGGGTACTCCCCTTCTCCATGGTTCTGTGGCAGGGGTGACAGTCGCAGGCATGAGACCTCCCCTTCCCCGGGTGTTTAACGTGCATTGTGGATGCCATGGTGGGTCCTTCTACAGTGCCTCTGGAGAGCCCCCTGCTCCAGCGAGCTATCCTCATTCCCTGGACATGAAGCCTTGCTTCCTGTTATTTGCCCTGTTGACCCCTCCTCTCGTGGAGGCTGGGATGGAGCCCTTCTCTCAGCACCAGCTAGGCTCTGCACATCCAGACCTGCAGCCAGGGCTACTGTGTGTTTAGGGTGCAGCCTGCTCTGCACCCTCCCTTCCCACAGCCTATCATCAATGAGATAGTCTTAGCTGTGTTGCTTGTCAACCCCGAGAAAGGTGGCCTTAGCTTATCCACAACCACACACACACACACATATGCACCCCTAGATTTACCCTCCCCTCTATGTGCTTTGACATGATGCTACCCACCATCTCACTGTTCCTGCAGGCCCTGCCAGTGCTATCCTGCCGTCCTGGAGTCCCATCCTCCCTCCCCAGTCCCCTTTGGTCCTTGGTCAAATTCTACTCCAGGCAAAGAACGCCAATCGAGAGAGCCCTCGGCACCCACTTCCACAGCAACGGTTCCACACCAAAGGTTAGAGGGGGGGTTCCTGGAGAGCTCTGGTCTGGGGTGTCCTGTATAATCTTGTTGGTGGAAGCTGCCTGAACCTTCTAGATGGAGCAGGTATGACAAGAGGTTGGGTGCTGAAGAACCGCATCCCCTGAGGCTTCATGGCCTCTCATTTGGATCTGAACCCAGTTGCTAAGCGCTCCCTTCCAAGGCCCTCAGACAAACCATGTCTGCTAAGCAAGCTCCACCTCCTGTCCCTCTCTTCCTCTCCCACTAGCACTGCCAGGGTTTCCCCCTGACCAGAGAAATGGCGACAAGGAGTTTGTGATCCGCAGAGCTGCCACCAATCGAGTGCTGAATGTGCTCCGCCACTGGGTTTCCAAGCACTCTCAGGTGGGTGGGACTGTGTTCCTGGAGCAATTGCTTCCCTGTGGCAGTAAGCAATCGCAAACAGTCGTAGGTCAACAGGAGGAAGGGGGTCCTGTTTTCCTGGGGGGGGGGTGCCTGCTCAGATTTCCCAGGGAAGGGAAGCAAGGACAGTCAAGAAGACAAGGGGCCTATGTTTGGCCACCTGTCTGCAAGTAGAGTACAAGTAGGCTTGGGCCTCCCTGACTTAGGGGTACAACAGCTAAGGGGTGGTCTTGGTCTTGTCTCAGTGCCCTGTGCCTAGGAAGCTTGAAGCCCCATGTGTGGCCTTGCTGGAAATAGGGACAAGATAAGAAAAGCAAGCAGCCACCATGGGCAGAAATAGAAACTCCCTCTTTCAGCCTGGCCTCAGAACACTGCAGGAAAGTTTGGTAACTGTAGCTAGAGCTGCCTGCCCATCTTCCCATAGGACTTTGAAACCAACAGTAAGCTCAAAAGCAAGGTCATCAGTTTCCTGGAAGAGGTCATGCATGACCCAGAGCTTCTGACACAAGAGCGAAAGGCAGCAGCCAACATCATCAGGTAAGAGCAGCATGGTCCTCCTGCTTAAGATGACCTTGCCCTGCCGTATACCTCCATAGTAGCCAAACTGGGCAGGAGGTATATATCAGAGTAGATGTCAGTCTCAGACATCTGGGAGCCATGCCCCTTACTCTAGACTCAAGTATGGAGTGGGTGCTCTGTGTACTTACCCCTCTCTCCTCCCCACCCCTCACCAGACCTTGATGTAGCTAGGGATGTAGCTCAGTTGGTAGAGTGCTTGCACAGGCCTGGGTTCAATCTCTGGCACCATATAAACTGATTATGGTGGTGCATGTCTGTGATCCCATCTCTCAGGCTGTAACCTCAGCACTTGGGAGACAGAAGTATGTGAAGTTCAGAATCATCCTTGACTACACAGTAAGCCAGCCCGGACTACATGAGACCCTGTTGGGGGTGGGGACATATACCACTTCTCCATGTATGTCCATGGCTGCTAATACCTGTCCAGTGTGTGCTATCCAATGTGATAGGTACTAGCTACATACAACTATTTAAATCTCAGTGAACTAAAACTGAACACAATAAAATTGTGTCCCTCAGTCCCCAGAGCTTCAGTTGGCTAGAGGCTTCTATCTTAAACAACATGGGCCAGTCCATCTCCTCACTATAGAGAGTTCCATTGGACAGTGCTCACAGGCATTCAAGGAATGTCTGTTGGTTTAAACTCAGTCGTAATGGTTTGTCCTCAGACCCATGCTGTGCATGATCCCTAACCTGCCTCTTCTAGCAGAGGTCAGGGTTCAGACAGTCGCATATCTGAGCTACCTCTGTCAGTGACTCACTGTTGACCAGAGGAAGGCCCTTAGCCAAACCTCATTTTCTCCTCTGTAAAATGAATGAACCCTGCTGGCTTCCAGGGTGCAGTGAGGCTCAAGCGAGATGGCGCATGCGGCTTCTGCAGGCTCTCAGAAGGTAAATAGCCTAGACGCCCTAGCACCCACATTCTGCTCTCATCCTTCCCACTCACGCTGGCTTCTCCAGCCCAGGCTGGGGAGGGCTTCTCCTCCTTACGTCCAGCAAACCACGTCGACACCCCAGTCATTGCATCTGCCCCAGACTTTATCCCAAATGCAGCTTGGGCACTTTCTACTTGTAACCCAAGTCTCCAGCCTCTCTCCTATCCCAAGGCCCCGTGTACAGGTCCCATTGCTCCACCACAGTCCTAGGACACTATTGGCCCTCCCTCACCTACAACACTTTCTGCGTGCGTGCATGCATGTGTGTAGAAAGAGAAGAAAGAAGACAGAGACAAAGAGACCCAGAGAGAAACTATAAATGGAGTGCCCACAGGCATACTCATGCACACAAGCAGTCCCAGGCCCTTGGTGTCTCCCCCACCAGGTTCTCCTGGGGGCTGGGAACACTGTGTCCAGCAGGACTTCTTTGGCTGTGGGCCCTCAAGAGAGCCAGTTCTCAGAGTGTCTATTCCCTGGGCTGGTGTTGGCTTCCAGGGCTGATCTCCCAAGTTCCACCCCCTTCAGCCGGTCCCTAAGGACTTCTCACTGCTTCTCTATGCACACCTCAGGTCTGGCCCTTGGCCTGTCATCAAGAGCATACCACTCTTCCCACCCCATATTCTCATGTCATGCCCATAAGTTCTACCATAGAAATTGAAGATTTGGTCTGACTTGGGGAGCAGGGGCTCCCCTCACTTTCCACTAATGCTCAGGACTCGCCCTAGTTAGCTTGACCACATCCTCCCTCACTTCTCACTCAACACAATCCCATCTTGGGTTCTTGGGCCTCCATTCTACTGTGTCACATTATCTTTGGGCCCTCTGACCAAGCCAGGCCTGAGGGACATCCCATCTAGAAACGTCTCCTGTCCACTCTGGTCTTCCAAGTCAGACACTACTTCACCGTGTGTATCCCACCTTTCCATGTGCACACAGAAGTGCCTGCCACAGGCCCAGCCTGACATCAGAGGTCCCTGCCCATGTCTCTCCGGGTCCCAGCACATACATACACAACAGTGCGCAGGAAGTTCAGAGGCTAAGGAAGGGACCTGTCCCAGACAGAAGGATCAAGAACAAGTCAGTAAAGCAGAGGGGGCCAAGGGAAGCAGAGAGAAGTAGGGCCTCTGGGTAACGGCAGTAAGCAGGGGTCAGAGGTTGGGGAAGACCGGCCAGGTAGGGAAGATCTACAAGAGAGGTGTACTCGGGCTCACATGCTTTCTTCTCCCTAGGACTCTGACCCAGGAGGACCCAGGCGACAACCAAATCACACTGGAAGAGATCGCACAGATGGTGAGCAGGATGACCATCTCCCCTGATCATCAAGGCTACGTCCTCCCCACCCTCACTGCTCCATGACCCCCCTGACCAAGCACAGTCATCACCTGCACCCATTTCCTGTGGCTTTGCAGCTAAGGGCCACACACTAGGCGGTGTGATCTTCCCCCTGTCCTGGAGCCTGAAGTCTGAGATGTATGCTCCCCCAGGAGCTCTAGAGGAGGACACTTGCTTGCTTCTGCCAGCTCCCGGTAGCCTTGTGTACCCTCAACCTCTGACTGTCCCACTCTAGTTCATGTCTCCATGGTCCTGGGGCCGTTTCCTCTCATTTACCTGTGTTGTCTTCCTTCTGTGTATGTCTGTGTCCACTGTGTCCATATTTCCCATCTTACAAGGACATCAGTCATGTTGGCCCACCCCACTGGCCTCATTGTAAGTTCGTAACATTGGCAAAGATTCCAGACAAGCACCAGGGCCTAGGAAATTGCTCCTTTATTGAGGAGCAAAATATAACCAGTAAATGTTACTTCCCCTTTCTTCATCCACTGTGCCTCCTCCTCTCCGTTACACACCCCGCCCTTCTCGTCATACTTCTCAAGGGAGGATCCTCTGATGGATGCCTATGTGCTGGACCACATTAGATTCTGAAAGACTCCAGATCCAGCTGACAAGAGGTCATGTTGTCAATGATGCTGAAAGTTTGTATCATTACCCCATTTTACAGATGAGGCAGCCGAGGCACAGAGATCTAAATCACTCACTCAAAGGTGTGAGTGGGAAGTGGTAGTTAGACAAGCTATTCACATTCAGGTCCAGCTGACCCCAGAGGAAAACTCAAACCCTACGCCACACCACCCCATCCTGAGGAGTCACCGAACCTGCCTGGAAATGACAGGACCCCAGGGGAGAGTTGTGTTCACCATGAAAGAGCATGAGCTCAGGGTGGCACTCCATATGCCGTAAGGGAATGCTGGCCTCATGTACTTCCAGCCCTTAACTAGGATACTCAGAATGCCTTTGTAAACCCTGCCAAAGTTCCTGGCCACTGAATGATGATGGTTGGAAATGCTCAAGACAGACTCTGACCTCCCCAGAGGTGGATTCTGTGTCATCTGCTCAGCTCCAGGCTGACTAGTGTTAGCAGTATCCATTGTAAGGGCTTCGGACTCCAGGCCCTGGCTCCTCTCCCCTAAGACTCATGGAGAACAGTACCCTCTCCACATTCTGACCCAGGAGTAACTCTGCCTGGCTGGTGATCCCCGGAGCCCACACAGCTCAGTGACCTGCCAGGTCAGGGAAGATGGTGGTACCTCGACATCACTTCCTACAGATTGATCCTCTGGGCCCAGAATACTGGAATAGCCTCCCCACCACTTCCCCAGTGTAGAGAATGCCCTGTGCTCCTGTTTGCCAGCAGGGGCCTGACTGGAATGTTTACACTTCATGAGTACAAGGGCCCTTTTCCTTTGTAAATGGCCTGAGGCTCTTCTAGAAAAAAAAGGTTATTGAGCCCCATATCTGTACACATCTGACAGATCCCCAGAGACTTTGAGTGACAGGTCTAGCTTAATGGAGGCCAGTGACTTCACTGGGAAGGAGACAATTGGCTTGGCACATTATTTCTCACAAGCCTTCTGGAAGGTGACGGAAGTTATCACTCTGACCTCTACTTCCAAAACCACTCCTTTAAGACCCGGGCAACATCAAAAGTGAGGAAAAGGTCACCTGCCCCTATGGAGCACCTATAGCCATTGGGCCACTGGACCACACTCCAGCATGGCCTCCTGGACTTTTCTGTGACCCTCACAGCCCCGCCATCCTGGACCCAGCTCTGAGAACCCTACACAGGACCCTCAGGAGTGACTGTAGCTGAGCTGCCCACCTTTGGAGGGTCCGTCCCCAAGAACACACAGGAGAAATGCCACCCCAGGGGTTTTGTCCTCCAACCCAGCCCCTGCTGCCCTTATGCCCACATCCCGCTTTGCCTGCCTAAGAACTCATCCTCCTCAAAGGCATTGTGCTCCCCACACCCACACTCCTGCACCTGGCCTTCTGGTCTCTGCCCTGGTGACTCTGCCAGGAAACACCCATGAATGATCTGCTGCCACACAGAATCTATTGTCCCCTGAGTCCTCACTCTGTGAAACCCCTGAGCCTGAATCACGTCGGCAGGTCTGCATATGTCCAGTGTCTGCCACCAGCCAAGCAACACAGACCTCACTGATTGCAAAAGAAATGAGGGGGAGGGGAACAGCAGAACACTCAGCCTGGAGGAATGGCATGTTCTCTGGGTGTGGGTGGACCCTACTTCCTCTTCAGTCCGTGCAGACAGGCCACTTGGGCACTCAGCCTGCTGCTAGAACTTCTGGGTGCTGTGGAGTGAGTGTAAGAAAGCAGAAATCGTGCATGGTGTGCAGGCCGACCTCTACCTTATAGGCCCCCCCTACTCGTGAATGGCCCAGCTGGCCACAATGCACAGGAGACCTTTAATCTGACTCGACCCTCAGTGGACCTAGGCTCCTCCCAGCACCAACACAGCTGCCCTTTCCTCTCCTCCCCACCCCCAACTCCCAAATCCAGCGGACCAAAGACCTCTCTGTATTAACTTCCAGCTAACTCCTTCTATGGGCACCCCCGTCCCTGACTAATGTTTCCTAAGGGTGTTCCCTGGTCAAGGAGGCCCAGGGGGCAGATAATCTTAAAGGTTGTATCTATGAGCGAACCTCGTAAGTCAGGGACATGGTAGCTGACAGCTGTCTTCTGCCCACAAGACAGGAACACTGCCCCAGGTGCAAATCATACCCTGGAACCCACAACCCATGCCTACTAATGAGTTTCAAAGAAAAAAAAATGTATTGAACCCACCTAGGACCAGGCAGAACCCAGAGGACGTGCCCATCACAGCTGGGATCAGATACACAGGCTTGCATCCCAGCCAGCCTATTTCTATCTGAGCAGCTTGGGCAGGCTTTGGCCTCCTTCCCACAGGGTAGGTGACTGACTCCTCCAGGGAGTGTCCTCCAGAAGCACAGAACACACATACACACAAGGGTGCAATACACAGTGGGGCCCTGCTTCCTCATTGTTATCCCAAGCACCCACCAGAACTGAGAGGAGGGTCTCAGAAAAGTGTCCAAAGCCCAGAGGCACCATTGGCCTGACTCTGCCTTTGCTCCCTCAGGCGGAGGGCGTGAAGGCTGAGCCCTTCGAAAACCACTCGGCCCTGGAGATAGCAGAGCAACTGACCCTGCTGGATCACCTCGTCTTCAAGAAGATTCCTTATGAGTAAGTGGGTATGGCTGCCTGCCTCCTCTCCCTTCTCCCTCTCCTCCCTCCTCCTCCCTCCTTTCCCTCTTCCTCCTTCCTTTCCCTCCTCCTTCCTCCTCCTCCTTCCTTTCCCTCCTCCTCCTTCCTCAGCACATCCCTGACTCTAGCCTGTGAACCTCTCAAAACTTGGAGAGAATGGTCTTCTCCTGCTCTCTCTTTACCTATCACCTGTAAGCACACACCTGCTCCCCTTATACATACTTTTTCAGGAGAATCCTCTTTCTGGGGGTACAGAAAGAATACATGTTTATTTGCGCACAGGCGTGAATGTGTATACGTGTGTGTGTGTGTGTGTGTGTGTGTGTGTGTGTGTGTGTGTGTACGCAAGCCCTAGGAACAAATTTCAGGATGGCTCTTGACTTTGGTGAGGCCTCAGGCCTGCTGCTGTTTGCCCTGCCTTGTCTTTAGTCACCCTGGATTCTCTGTAATCACAGTTCTATGTCTCTCTCTTCATCTAAAGACCAACATGCATCTGTGAACACTGTTTTTGTGTGTAGTGTTCCTTAGCAGTGCATTCTAAGTTAAGGTGGTTTTCTTTTTTATGTTTAAACTTGAACTAAGCATCCTCCCAACCAAGGCATTTCTCTGAATTTCCAATAATTCTTATATAATTATTTCCGAACATTGGCATCACCGTGTCTAAGGCCACACATCATTGGAGCACCCTTTAGTTTGCCTTCCAGTGGCACGTGCACAGCCGCACAGGCATGAGTACAGCCTCACCTAATGACAGGATTGGCCCGGAGACTTACGAACCCTCAGGGTGTGGAAGCAGTGTTACTACTGCCTCTCTCTGGTAGCAAGAACAGGATAGATGTTCACAGGTGAAACCTCCCCATGGCTGCACCAACCTATGGGACTTCACCCCAGCACCTCTACTGATCACTTAAAAGCATGAGAAGTCCATGGCTTCCCCATTAGGTTCCCTGTACTAGAACACACTGCTTGGAACTGGTTTTTGGTTCTTTTATCCACTTATCCTCTTGGGCCCCACCTTTTTTGTATAGTGTTGAGAATTGAACCTGGGACCTTGCACATGACAGGCACACACTCTACCACAAAACCTCCTTTGTGGTTATCTGTCACCTCTATTCTGAAGACCAGCTGCTACAAAGTACTAAAATGTAGAAACGAGATCCATAGCAAAATCTGGTATGCATACCCGCTTCACAGCTTTGCTGGGCCATCTCATACCTCATCTCCTTTCAGGCTTATGATGGTCCCATGAGGAAAGTATTGCTGCTATGCTCCCATTTCACAGATGAGTAAAGGACCCAAGACACAAAGTGCGGCATAGAGCTGGGCTTGAGCTCAAGGTTCCTTCCTCTCTGGGCCTCTGCTGAGGGCTGCTCCCCTGTAAATGATCACCTCAAAAAGCAAAGAAGTGACCCCACACTGAATGAGCAAGGCAGAACTAATTTCACCTGCTCTGGGTTTCCCTTTCCTCCCTGCAGGGAGTTCTTCGGCCAGGGCTGGATGAAGGTAGAGAAAAACGAAAGGACACCATACATCATGAAAACCACCAAGCATTTCAATGACGTGAGTACGCATGTGCGGGCAGTGCCTTTCTGCCAGGCTTTTCATTGGCAGGTCCACCAAGGGGCTGAGTAGAGGGCAGGCTGGCACCACACCTCTGCTGCACCCCACCTTCAGCTGTGTAACCAGAGGCAGCTTGCTTCGCCTCAGTCTTGGTTTCTTCACCTGTTAAATGATGAACATGAAAGGGCCATGTGAAGATCAACTGGGACAACCCATCCAGAGCCATCAGACAGCAATGGCTCCTGAGGAGCTTCCTCAGGCCTGTGATCACCACAAAGAGCTCCTCCCAAGAGTAGGGTCGTGGCAGACCAGCAGCAGAAAGGATGGAAAGAAGGAAGGGTTGGACAGAAAAGACCAAAATATTCTTGCTGTGTTTCTTACTTTCTTACCTCATCTCAGCCTTAGAAACAGGCAAACTGAGTCTGGAAATGGCAGACAACTTCCCTCGGATATGAACGTTTACTGAAACACTTCTGACTTCCCAAAATGTTTTCTAAGAGTTTCATCTACATGATGATGTAATGCCCTAGCCACCACATTAACTTTCATGATTGGTAAGAAGGCTCCACAAGTTAACACTGAAGACACTAGAGGCCCCAGAGTTGCTGAGAACAAGGCTGGGTAGCATCTAATATTTCCCATAGCTGCCTAGGACCATGCTCTGTATGCATAGCAATCTCCTTTAAAGCCTACACCACCCCTAGGAGATGGGCGCTTCTCTCACATTCAAGATCCTGAGAGGCCGAGGTTCTCAAAGGGTCTGCTGATTAGCATGTGCCAGCACATGTGTTTTCCATTGATGCACGATAGAGCATGACTATGTGAGAGGGAGAAAAATACCCCTGTGGAGACACTTATAACCCCAACATTCAGGAGGCTGAGGCAAGAGGGTTACAAATTCAAGGCCAACCAAGTCTACATAGCAATATCTTATCTCTAATCAATCAATCAATAAATAAATAAATAAATAAATAAAACCAAGGGGTGGGGGATATAGCTCATTGTTTAGGTGCTTACCTAGCACATACAAAGCCCTGAGTTGAGTCTCCAGCACTGAAAAAAAAAATCTCTCCCAGCAGTTTCTCTACACCCATGGGACTCGTCTTCTCCTAGTCTTGTGCCAGCCCAGAGAGCATTTGCACACAGCATCTTCATTCTCTGAGTTTAATCAGCACAAGTAAAGAGCCTTTTATGGTCAGAGGTGGGAACACATGATCATGTCACTTGTCCTTGCTGCCTGGCCACAGACAGCATCACATATCAACCCCATAGGGGGTGGGGGGCAATGGGCCCCTGACAAACATCATCCAAGAGGGCCCTTGTCAGCCAGGAAGAAATGAGGAAGTCACAGTACTGCAGTGCCAGGGAAGAAGGAGCCTCCTGGTCCTGGCACTCTGTGAACCCAGGATGGAGTAAGCACAAGTCAGGAGCAGGATGTGTATTCATTGATACTGTGTAGTGGGGCACTGTGGGAATGACTTCCCATCTCATTTAACCCATGACACTGACTCTGTAGAAGAAGAACCCAAAACTGAAAGATTAAGTGGCACTGCCCATGTGACACAGCAGAAAAGTCCGCCTTTGAACCACAGTCCTCTGGAGGCTACCCCGTGACTGTTTGACACTTGACATCTCTGTTCACATCCATCACCCTGTTCAGAGATAGAATATGTGCCTCTGCGACAGGGGTATCCTAATCTCTGACATGGCTCAATTTTCTGTTATCTAGCCCTTTGCCTCTAGTTCTTTGTCCTGTTGACTGGCACTGGCTAGGGTCTCCAACGCTAGGACCAGACTTGGGTGAGACAGGCATGCAGCCCAAGGTGGCCCCAGCTCTCTCCAGGACAACGTGGAACGGAGATGGAGACAGTGGGCCTTGTTCTTGCTTTTACAGGAAAAGCTTTTACTCTTCCCCTATGTAAGGGGAGATGAAGTTAGAAAAATTCCTTTCTATTCTTGAATGCCAATAACAAATGTTGACTTTTTCTTTTCATTTGTTTCTTATTTATTTTAATGTATATGTGTGAATGCCAATAATTTTTACCGTGAATGCATATTAACTTTTTTCTTTTTAATTTTTTCGTATTTCTTTTTAATGTCTTTGTGTGTATGCCTGAGTATAGTTATGTGTGCCACATGCATGAAGGTGCCCACAGAGGCCAGGGCGGGCATCAGATCCCCTAGAACTGTAGTTACAGGTGGTTGTGAGCAGCACAGCATGTGTGCTGGGAACTGGATCCAGGCCCTTAGAGAGAGCAGCAAATGCTTTTGACCATTGACTCATCTCTCCAGCTCACACATTGACTTTTTATTCACTGTTTGTTCTACAGCTACTGAGATGGTCTTGTGGTTCTTCCCTCCTTTAATCTGTTGATATGGTAAATGAGAATTACATAGTTTTTCTAATCCTCAAAGATCCTGTGCCTCCAGTACACACCCAAGGCAGTCATGGTATATAAACAGCTGGGGGCCCAATTTTTTCTTTCTTGTGTTGCCCATCTCTGGTGCACAGCGCAGTGGTGATGGTTTTTGTAGAATAAATTAGCAGGTATTCATTTTGTTGCTCCCATCCCATGGAGAATCTCACTGACCTGCTCTTTTTTCAACGTTGTTCTTTTTTAAAGTTCTTTTTAAAAATTTTGTTGTTGTTGTTCCAGTGTTTTCTATATGGAAAGATTTAACTACTTCAACTTAATTAGTATATAGAACACACACCCTGTTTTATGTGTTATCATTCCCCCTAACTTCAATAGTTCTCCATAAGTCCATACTAAAGTTCAGCATCCCAGGCAACAAGAAATATCAGTGGGAAAACCTGCTGCCAAGGCTGATAACCCAAGTTCCACGTCTAGAACCCACATGGGGGAAGGAGAGGACTAACCCCCTCAAGTTGTTCTCACATGCACTGTGGAGTGTATCACCCACCTGCCTGCATGCACACATATACACAAAAATAAATAAATGTAAAAAAATTAAAATTCAACAGTCCTCTTTGCATCCATGCCATAGTAACTACTTTAGAAAAGGTTTCTTGGTGGTACAGCTCGACTTGTATATACACAGTTGCCTTTAACATCTTTATTTTTCCAGTAACAAGTCATCATTTCTTTTACCTTTTGAAAGATTTTTTTAGAATTAATTTTTGACTATCATACAAAGAAATGAGCCTCACTGTGATGTTTTCATACCTATATATTTAAGTACTATACGACTTCATTTACTTTCTACTTTAAAATGTTATAGATTCAAGGTGATGTGCAAGGAAAGTGGACGTTTCCTGCCTCCCCAGCTCCTTGCCATTCCAGTTCCCTGATGTTGGGCCCCAGCTTCCACCGTTAGCCACTCCAGTTCTAACTCACGTGTGATTTGTTTGTGTGGTTGTGATTGTTGCCGGGGTGCAGGATTCCAAGGAGATCTGGTCTCCTGCATATGTGAGACCAAGTGTGTGTCCTATTCCAGAAGAGAATACAATGGGAAGTTCCCTCAGAGCTGGGCTTGTCATAACTATTTATTCTCCCAGATGAACTTTAGAATCACTCTGTTAAGTTCCAAAGCAATTTCCATTGGAAGTTTAATTGGTTTACATTGAACTCATGGGTTAGTTATGAAAACATGCTACTTACATTACCATTTGGCGATATGATCTCTTTCTCTGTTACTTAAGCCTTTTACATCCTGTGATAACCCTTTTTTCCCATGCAACAACCTACGTGGTTTTCATTAACTTAAATTCCAGGATAATTCACAGATCTCTTGTGATTTTGGTGATGAATCTTCGTCATTATATTTACTTGTTTGTTTTTATTTCGTTTTATTGAGGTAAAGTTTTACTGTGTAGCTCAGACTGGCCTCAAACTTGGGAATCCTCCTGCCTCTACCTCCCAGGTGCTGGGATTACAGGTGCATGCTTCCATACTCAGCTTCATTATGTTTTTAATTGATAATCACTGATTTATAGGAAAATGTCTCCTTTTTATATTAAGCCTTTGTTCTAACAGTTTTCCAGTTTATTGTTTTGGGGACTTTTAACAAGAAATTGTGTCTGCAAATAATGGTGATTTATTGTCTTTACACTACTTATGCCTCTTACTTTTTCCCTGTCTTATTGCGTTGGCTTAAAGATCAGTAACTTGATTGCTTCAGAAATTATCCGAAATGAGGACATCAACGCAAGGGTGAGCGCCATTGAGAAGTGGGTAGCTGTGGCCGACATATGCCGCTGCCTACACAACTACAATGCCGTGCTGGAGATCACCTCCTCCATGAACCGCAGTGCGATCTTCCGGCTCAAAAAGACATGGCTCAAAGTTTCTAAGCAGGTGCGGGCAGGAAGCTGGCACTGCTGCCAGGCGGGCCTGGGCTGGGGGTGGGGGCAGGGAGACCGGAACCCAAGGATGTGAACAAAGGACTGAGCTGAGGGTGGACCTGTGGAATTTCACTTCCTTCTTGGGCAATTAAGACTCCACAGTGTAAGCTGGGAGGCAGCGATTATTGGTAGTGATAGTCTTCTTCTTGGTTTGGGACAAGAGTAGTAACTTCATAAGCATAAGCTGAATCTTTTTAGGCGATAAAGTTCTCTGCGCTAGGGTCCTGAAGGACAACAGCTCATAAGCAGAGCATGCTCTGAGACACTCCAGCACTTCCTTGGTGAACTTGGTAGGTACCCCAACTCTGGTTTGCATGTCTGCAGGAGGATAGACAAGCCCCGTCAGAGATAATCAAGCCCCTAAAGGCACCTATAATGTGACAGTGGTGTCTGTGGTCTTTCAGCTGAGAGAGCCTTGCAGGACCCGGCCTTGCCAAGAGGCCTGTGTGCGGCACTCTAGTTCTGTACCCCTCCATTTTTTCTCTTTATCGCCTGTTTCTCATTATCTTCCTCCAGCCAGTAGCAGGTAGTAATCTTACCCACTGGCAGGCATCAGCTCCATAAGTCTTCCTACTTCGATTAGTAGCCAAGCCAGAAACGAGTTGGGATGCTCACTCTTCTGTCCTTCTCTGCCCGTGTTTACAGCTGAGCTGTGGAGTCTGTAGGACCACTCACTCCCTTACACCTCAGGGAGGCTGGACCTCCTCCTTATTGGCACATTGGGTGCCCAGAGTTAGGGCTGTGGGAGCAACTCCAGGAAAGAATGGAATCTGGGAGTTTTGGGGACAACTGGCCACACAGGCACATACTGTCATAAATGGGGGGGGGGGTGAGGGTGGACCTGCAAAAGCACGAAGTCTTCTGAGTCATTATGGCTTGTCAAGGTTCAGACAGGGTTATAGGAAGCCCATTCCAGGTTAATATCTTACTCCTCCCTCCTTGTACTGTTGGATGAGAGCACCCTTCCCACAGATCCTCTAGACTAGGCTTCACTTCCTGCCCCACTAGACTCTTCCCAGAATGTACATGCTGTATTTCTTGACCACATTCTTCAGCATCACTCTCCTCATGGACTTGGGGGATATGGGGACACACCATGGCCATTCTGAAATCTTCTAGTCTCTTCCAAGAGCAGTCAATGTATGTGGCCTGGCCTGCCTTCTAGGACATCATTCAGAATCAGGAGCCAGCAGGCCTGGTCGAATCAAAGTCAAAGGTGCCTCTAGCAACACATACAGGGCTCAGCTTTAGATGCAGACTGAACTGGACGGCTTCTCCAGCCTTTCCAGACCTCTCCAGCCTGTGCTGTAGTTACGCATTGACACTGCTTGGCTCCAACGGCTTCTGGAAGGCCATGTCCACGGCCCTGCCAACGAAAGCCAAGTTCCTTATCTGTCTCTCTGCAGGCAGCCTTTGGACTCTTGTGACACACCAAGGTGGCCACATTTCCTAAAGACCCTGAAACACAGTCTTGTTTGTATCACTTTTTTCTGTGTGTCAGCCCAGTTCAGTAAAGCGTGACATCAAGTCCGCTCCAGCCCAACAGGAGAGTCAAGTGGACTTTGAAGTTTTTTGTTTCTCCTTTCTAATTTCAGTTCCCTTACCTGCCATCTTTCAAACAATCTCTGTCCCTTGGGGAAGTGTCCGATGTGGCTCTCCAGGACAGCAGCTATGAGGGATGGGCCTGTGGTTCCTCACCCCAGGGAAGTTGTACCTGGAGGGACAAAAACCTGCCTTCAGTTCACAATATGTCTTGGTCTCTTTGGGAAGAAACATTTTTCATCACTTGATGTTTTCTGTTTGATAAGCAGGAAGGGGAGGTATTTTGGAGGCCACAGAAGCATCTTTCTTTCTGACACAGGCTCTTTGCTTGGTCCTTGATTCCAGTGACATATCTAAGCGTCCCCCTGTCCTGCCCGCGAGTGTCCACATTCAGCCAGAAAGCCTCAAGATCCAGGGGCCTAGCACCCCAGGGAGCATTAGAAGGTGGGAGCTCCTGGCCGAGCCTAGGCGTGTGACCTGGCTTTCAAAGTGAAACACAATGGGAAAACTTCATGATCTCCCAAACTCTATCCTGGATAGAGTATGGCAGCCCAAAGAGGATCCGTGTATACAGTAGGCACGAGGCTGTGGAAGGAATCAAACTGTGCCCTGCTCAGAGCTACAGTTTTTTTCCCCATGCATCTGAAATAGCCTACATGGGCCAGTGAGATGGTGTGGTAGGTAAAATGGGTAAAGTTTAAGCCTGGTGACCTGAGTTCAACCGCCGAGGCCATGGTAGGACTCTTGAGGCATGTCCTCTGACCTCCTCATACACCTACAAATCAAATCTCACACACACACACACACACACACACACAGCCTGTATACATGTACATGACCTCAAAGTATGGGTACCTTTTTAGCCAGAACTACATTGACTAAGCCTCGTGATCTAGCTTCTCTCTTCCCAGATCTACCGTATCTGTCCTAGGGTTTCCCTTAGGGAATATCTGAGGAATAGGAATTTGCTCTTGTGTATGCTGAGTGTGGGTGACAGAGGCTGAGGAGGCCCCGGATTTGGTGCTAAATCCCCACATCTGACCCAAATCCCTCTTGGGTCATTCCTCTGCAGATGAATGGACATGGAGAAGAGGCAGGTACCATCCTCAGAAGGGCTGGTACAGGTAGTCACCAAGACCCTGGTAAAGACTGGCCTAGGTGGCTGGGGAGTGGTGGTACATGCCTTTAATCCCAGCACTCGGGAGGCAGAGGCAGGCATATCTCTGTGAGTTTGAGGCCAGCCTGAGCTACAGAGTGAGTTCTAGGAAAGGCTCCAAAGCTACATAGAGAAACCCTGTCTTGGGGGGGGGGAGAAAAAAAAAAGATTGGCCTGGGAATGTGGGCTTTGCCAGAGTGCTGAAGCCAATTCTAAAGGAAACTCAGAGTCAAATGCCTTAGCTCGGGTGTGCATTCAGTCCTTCAGTCACACAGCTCTGTCATCAGGTCAGAATGCATTTGTGCTTTGAGCAGGGTCAGTCTAAACACCAATGCTTCCTCTCCTTCTAGCTAAGGAGCCGAACAACCAATGCCCCTATCTTCTCTTCCCCCTCAAAGGATACACACTGAACATCCATCAGCGTGAAAACTCATACTGTCATGTTCTGTGACTGCACACACCACGGCCTGTGACTGTGTCCCTCTAGGGATGATTAATACTCCCAGTCTTGTGATGCATGGCTGTCCTCAGCACAGTTTCTCAGCTACATTCTGGATTTTGAAGGCCATATCTAGAAAGGAAAAAACTAATCCCTCCCATCTTTTCATAAATGAGGGAACTGGGAGGCTGGAAAGATAGCTCAGTGGTTAAGAGCACTGGCTACTCTTCCAGAGGTCCTGAGTTCAATTCCCAGCAACCACATGGTGGCTCACAACCATCTGTAATGAGATCTGATCCCTCTTCTCTCTGATATCCTCTTCTGTCATGCAGGCATACATGCAAATTACATAAAAATACATGAATAAACAAATCTTGAGAAATAAAAAATAATAATAAGTGAGGGAACTGAGGGCCTCAAAGAGACATCCCATAGACCAGAAAGGGAAAGGAACACAGAGAGAGACCCAGGGCAGTGCACTCCCCTTGGGATGTAGCTGTTCTTGCCAGACAAACCCAGCTGCCCATACTCTGCCCTGCTCTCATGTAGCCCAGGCCTGGCTGATCATTTCACATATCCTTTGCCAAGAATTTCATCCTTTCCACCCAGGCCTTTCTTGGATGATCAGCTCCTCTGCCATCCTTTGCCTAAATCTCGACCTTGGATAGCATTCTTGGCCCATCAAAGTAAAGGTGTGAAAAAAAAAAAAAAAAAAGGTCAGAACCGTTCAGTCTAACTCATGGAAAGATCATAAAGGCTGGCGTACAGCTCAGTGACAGGGCACTTGCTTCACATGTCAACATCCCCAGGTTCAGTCCCCAGCACTGAAAGAAACAATCATGACCATGAACAATCTTAGCTCTTTCCTGCTCTAAATGCCGGCCCCCTCAAGTCATCCACCAAGTCCTTCTAAATCATCAGTTCTCACAAGCTTGCCAGTTTCCAGGGTCATTACTCACTTTGGTGTTCTAGGAGATGTATGTGAAGAGAGGAACATATGATGTATGTGAAGAGAGGAACATAAGATGTATGTGAAGAGAGGAACTCAGGCCTAAGGAGATCACGGGTGAGGTTGCCAGGCACAGAAAGTCCCCAAATCCAAATGTGGCCTGGAGCCCTCAGGTCAGCATGTTGGATCATGGGCTGGAGCCTGGGACTTGGTACCTGCATGTGTGTTGAATCTTAGTAAATGCTTCTGGTTCCTTCTAGACAAAAGCTTTGATTGACAAGCTCCAAAAGCTTGTGTCGTCAGAGGGCAGATTTAAGAACCTCAGAGAAGCTCTGAAAAAGTAAGTGATGCATCTTCATCATTGTTGTGTTTAAAATTGTAGACCGCATTACAGAGGCCTCTTCTCGTCACATCCGGTCCTCACAGGAGGTCTGCCTGTCCCTCTTCCTGCCACTGAGACCCATACACTCTCCAGATCCCAGCAGTGGGTCAGCTTTGCCCTCCGTTATTTACCAGAGAAATTCCAGAGCAGCTTAGCTGTCATTGACCGCAGAGTTGGTACCAGATTTCTTGATTCTTAAATGCAATTTTCCATTTTAATAACTCCAATAACTGGCATGTCAAGTCAGTTTATTTAGTGTGGTTGTGTTTCTTGTTCATGAGAAACAGTCATCAAAATGAGTGAGTGCACCAGACAGTGGTGGCGCATGCCTTTAATCCCAGCACTTGGGAAGCAGAGGCAGTCGGATCTCTGTGAGTTCGAGGCCAGTCTGGTCTACAAAGTGAGATCCAGGACAAGCACCAAAACTACACAGAGAAACCCTGTCTTGAAAAAACAAAAACAAAAAACAAAACAAAAAAAAGTGAGTACATTACTAACAGTTGCATCTTAGAATCAAAGAAATACATTTTACTGATAGTTGATAACGTCACCTTACAGTTTGCAGGCACCTCCCTGACCGTTGCCACTGAACCCCATTGATACTGCCTGGGAAGTGAGTTTCTCAACCCCAGCACTGTTGTCAGCTGGTCCAGGATGGTTCTGTGTTCAATCCCACAATTGCCTATCTATGCATTGTGGGATTTCTAGGTGTACCCTGGCCTCACCCCACAGGATGCTAATGACATCTCTCCTCTTAAGACTACCAGAAACATTTCCAGACATTGTGAACCCCCACCCTAAGGCAGCTCTTTCCATCCTGTCTATCTAGACAAAAGATGGGGACCTAGTGACTATGCCAAGGTCATGTGAACATGGCATTAGAACCTGGATTTGGCCTGAGCTGGCCTCCAAGACCAGTGCTTTGCAGTCTGCCTTGGGCACTCTCTCATGAGGTTTGGGTACCTCTGACAAGGAAGCCATGACTCTGCTCACTTTGGCTGCACGTTCATGAGACATGGACTCTGAAAAGACAAAGTTCTGCTTTTTTTGCTCCCTAGAAATGCTTTCTTCAGGCTTCCATACTAGGCCCCACCCCATTTGTCCCTGTCTCACTGCTGGCTGGCTGGCTGGCTCCTCAATGGACCTCGGAGATGCTGGGTGCCTATAGCTTCCAGGAATACTCTCCTCCCTTCCATAAGGGATCTCTTGACCACAGCCAATAAGAGCCCCAATGGAGGTCACTGCACATGGCCGTGGGACAGCCAACACCTCCAGCCCTTGACATTGGCTGGAATGCCCTGCTCACCCCCTCTTACCAGCCAGCCTCTCCTGCTGCCTCTTCATGTTTCCTTCCTGCCCTACTTCTTGTCCATCCCTCACTAGCTCAGTGTGCCATCGCCTTGACCATCTCCACTTTGTTTATGTCCTCAGACAGATGTTGAACCCATCTGTGCTGTCCGGCCGTCTCTCCTCCGCCTGGGCTCCCAGGAGCCCCTGTGGACTGTGCTTGTGCGGAGCTGCCCCACTGTGCATTCACCAACTGTCCGTCTGCCTCTGGGCGCTGCTCCATCTGCCTCCTTCACACGGCTTCCTCATCCACCGCAGCCACTACTGCTACCTAACTGTCTCCGTGGCTCCCATTCTGTCCGAGTCCCTCTCCTGACTGTCTTCCCTTTCAGGTCATCTGTGTAAGTGCCTCCCCTAGAACCCTCCGCTGCCCGGGACACAGGGCAGAGGGCTTAGGGGGCTTCTGGGAACCAAGATCTTTATGTAAGGCAGATCTGCCCTGTGGAGCTGGAGAACATACCATGTCCAGTGATGCTGGGGAGTCTGTTCCATCAGAAAAGGGCCAGAAAGCAGAAGACGATTGACAACAGTCTTCAGACAGAAATAATGACACACCCAGAGAGTCCTGCAGCGGCTCTCCTGTGTGGGTCCTCAGCCCCATTCAATCGTCCCTGGAATCTTTTTCAGCCTGTGGTCGCTGGGCTCTTACTCTGGACTCTCCTCAGCTTCCTGGTCCTAGAGATCTCCATCAAAAGAACTCAGGCAGGATACACAGTGCAGTGTAGAAGATATATAGAGTTCATTATAAAGACACGTGCTCAGAGGTTGAGAGCGAACAGTGGCCAAAGGGACCGGTGTGGTGACCTACATGGTTAGGTGGGCTTCACACTCTTTCTAAAGCTCTCTGGAACAGCTTCCTGAAAAGCATTTTCCTGTCCAAGTGACTGACAGGCCCATTTGGATTAAGTCTTAAGAATGGGACAATGCGGTTATCTTTGTTCGAGAGCAATCTTACTAGATACTTAGCTATTGATGACCACTTAGGCAGTTTAGAGTGTCATTTCTTGAGCTGGGAACGTAGCTCAGTTGGTAGAGTGCTCACTTTAGCTTTCAAGAGGCACTGAGTTCGATACCCAGCACCACATAAAATCAGGTGTGATGGTCAGGACAGCCAAGGCTATGTAGAGAGACCCAGTCCCAAAAAAGCGAAAACAACAACAACAATCAGATGTGACAGTACACACCTTTAATCCCAGCACGGGAAATGGAGACAGGAGGTTTATTTAGTTCAAGGTCTATACCTCACTTTCCTCCAGCATGGCAGGGGTGTCAAATGGCCTGAGGAACAATTCCTCTGCCATCCCAGCAACGAGCTGAGAGGAAGTTGTAGAGCACTTTCTCAGGAGTTCCCTGAAGCTGCTGAAGGGAGGAGGGAGGATAATGGCCGCTCACTCCATCACCAACCCCATTAATCCTTCCCCTGTACCCTCCCAAGGTACCAGAAAAGCTGCCATGGTACAGGCAAGGAGTCCCTGCTCAGAACCACACATCAGAGGCCTGGTCCATCACACCAGGATCTCATCTCTTGTAACCATAGACCCTGGGAATCACCCACCCTTCCCAGAAGACACTTCCAGGAAGGTGATCAGAGGACCAGCCAGGGTTTCCTGCTTTGGCCCCTAAACCTAGGTGGCAAGAGGACAGGTCTTAGGGATGCTACACTGAGTGATTGCTGGAACTTGGGTGTGGGTGGCCCTTCCTTCCTAGAGGTGACCAAACATAGAGTAACAGTGGAAAAAACAGTGAACTGGGAGGAGGCTGGGAAGAGCTGATGAGCTCCACTGGGCAGACATCAGAGAAGTAAAGAAAGGCATTTTGGGTCACAGAGGGAGGAGATACAAGTAAGACCCCCTTCCCCGCAGCCTGTGAGTAAGGGTCCAGGCTATTCCACACTATCCCACCCTCCAGCCTGGCTTGCAGTCTAGGCAAGCTTGAATGCGCCCCATGATTCTTGGTAACTAGAAATCCCTTTGCCTCTAGCCAGGCAGAGTCTGCATGCAGGGTATTCTGTTCTTAGCAGAAGTTCCTTTCCTTAAGTGAAAAACTTTTGTGGATGCCATTTGTTTCCAAGTTGTGATCCACCCTGTGTCCCTTACCTGGGGATGTACCTCACTGACTTGGCCTTCATCGAGGAGGGGACACCCAATTACACAGAGGACGGCCTGGTCAACTTCTCCAAGATGAGGATGGTATGTTTCCCTGGGTAGATGGGGACACGACTCCAGACTGAGCCACCCAGACACTGCCCCAGCACAGCCTGTTCTGCTGCCCCTGTTCCAAGTACACCCAGTGGAAGGCCACCAGCAAAAAGTGTGACTGACACCAATGACATTAGCCCTGTGTTCCCTTCCTTCCCCACCTTAGCTCAGCACCCTCCCTACAGGGAAGGATGGGGAAGGTCAAGAGACCAGCTCAAGGCCCTCTACATGTGAAAAGAAGAGCCGGTTCTGAATGCTGGGTCTGACCCCACACCCCACACCTTTCCTCACATCCTACCCTTTAATGTCCACAGAAATGCTTGTTTTGTATAACTAAAGAAAAATCATTCTGCAACACGACCACATAAGAAAGTAAGTTTCAAATCTGCTCCCAAAGATCCAGAACATGAGGTTGAGAGGACCCAAGAAGACCCCTCTGAGTAGGCACAGGACTTCTGGACATCCACGTCTCTTACTCATCCCAAACAGAGAGCCTCTATTTGCACCCATTTTTGCAAAATGGGCTTACACATTAATGAAAAGCATGCCTTTCAAACATAAATGAGAAGCTCCATCTTGGTGATTGAGGGAAGCCCTTATGCTTCACATCCTGGCATGCACCCATTAGACACCCACAAGCCTTTCACTTTGACTGGCAGCTGGGGTTTGGTTGTAGTGGTGTTGGGAAGTCTGTGGCCCTGACTGAGAGAGTTTCCTCAGTCACACAACATGCACACACACATTAGCACAGTTATCCCAATGGACAGGGGGGTGGTGTAAAGAAAGCCAGTGGAGTTTTTCAAGAGGCAGTGTGACTTCAGGCATAGCTACCGATGACCCTTTTCATCCACTAGGCAGCATGAGAGAGCAGACTGTTCTAAAACTCCCCTGCCTTCCCGCAGATCTCCCATATTATCCGAGAGATTCGCCAGTTTCAACAGACTGCCTACAAAATCGAACACCAAGCAAAGGTAAGAGGACAACACTTGGGGTCTCTCCTCTCCTTCACAGTGCTGCTGTCTGCACAGGCTTCTGCCCTTTCCTGAAGCATCTTTCTGCACCCCTTCCAGGATCCTCAAGGTCCAGCATAAAATGCCATGTCCTTAAGGAAAACACCCCTATTACTGTTCCCTGGCTGCTCCTTACTTGTGATTCTTGCCTGATTTGACATCCCACAGGGGGCTTAAAACAATGTCTGCTATCCCACAGGGCTAGAGAGGCGGCTCCAAACATCCCCTTGGCTTGGTTGGTTAGTTGTGGTTTTGCTTGATTTTTGGTTTATAGGATGCGTGCGTGCGTGCGTGCGTGCGTGCGTGCGTGCGTGCGAGGGTGCGTGCCTGTTCACATGTACACGTACCACAGAGCCTGAGGAAATAAGAGGACAACTTATAGAAGTCAGTTTTCTCCTTCCACCACATAAATTTCAGGGATTGAATTTAGATCTCCAGGCTTGGCAGCAAGTGCTTGCCATCTTGCTGGCCCTTGATTGGTGTTTTTTTCAAAACCTCATGTAGCCAATGCTGGCCCCGGACTCAATATGTAGCCAAAGACGACCTTGAACTTAGCATCTTCCAGCCTCCATTTCCCAAGAGCTAGGAATGCAGGTGTGCACCACCATGCTCTTTTTTTGTGGTGCTGAAGATCAAAGCAGGACTTTGCAGATGGTGGTCAGGAAACTGAACTGTATCCCCATCCCCAAACACTTCTATTTTTTGAAAAGTACTATGCCGCAAAGACACAGAAGTCACAGGTTTTCCTCCCAAAGACCAGAGTATCCTTCTCAAGTCTGTATCTGGGTCAGTTCATAAACACAGCACATTCTTCTTCTACTATAATGTCACCCGCTATCCATTGCTCAGCACCATCCTGTTTCCCTTATGTGTCTGGAGTCACTCCTTCCTGAGACAAAATGGCCTTTTTCTTGCTTAAAGCTGCAGAGAAATCCATTCCTCTCACTAATCCTTTACATGATGGACATCTAGTTCATTTTAGTCTTTCTCTGCTACAAACCAAGCCCAAAGAAATAATTTGTTGGAGTTGGGGATATGAGTCAGTTGGTAGTGTACTTGCCTAGGATGCATGATCCCTGGGTTCAATCCCCAGCATAAAACTAGGCATGGTGGCCCTGGCCTGTAACCCCAGCCCTTGAGAGGTGAAAGCAGAAGTATCAGAAGTTCCAGGTCATTGCATTCTTGGCTACATAGCAAATTTGAGGCCAGTCTGGATGACCTGAAACCTTGTCTCAAAAAAAAAAAAAAAATGTTGCTGAGTATGGTGGCACACACCTTCAATCCCAGCACTCAGGATGCAAAGGCAGGTGGATCTCTGTGAGTTCAAGGCCAACCTAGTCTATATAGTGAGTTCCAGAGCTACATAAAAGAGAGACCCCGTCTCAAAAAACAACAAAAGTTAATTCTCTGCCATGTTCTGCTCTGCCGTGTAGAGAAGATCTGTGGATAACTAACTGGGTCACTGGTATGCTGCTCTTTGTTCATCCAATAGACACATATTTATTGAGTGAGTACTGTGCTCCCAGCACTATCTCAGGCCACAAGGCACAGTATACAAAATAGATAAGCACTTGGTCCTCATGAGCTTGCACTCTGGTGGGAAATAGACAAAGAAGTAAATATGTCAGTAGCACTCAGTGGTAGAATGCTTGCTTAGCATAACTGAGGCTCTGGAGTTCAATTTCCACCTACTACAGCAAAAAGAAAAACTAAATGAAACAAACACACACACACACACACACACACACACACACACACACACACGATATTATTCTAAATTAAAGAAGAGATTAAAATACATGGCATATAAATTCAGTATGTGAATGTTCATTTAGACCCCGGGTTTATAAATACCATGAGGGCTGGCAAGGTGGCTAAGCAAGCCTAACAACCCAGTTTGATCCCCAGAACCCACAAAGAGAGAGCTAAGTCCCCAAAGCTGTCCTCTGATTTCCACATGCACACCATGGCACATGAATGCC
This sequence comes from Peromyscus aztecus, assembly GCA_902168405.1. Taxonomy (NCBI): domain Eukaryota; kingdom Metazoa; phylum Chordata; class Mammalia; order Rodentia; family Cricetidae; genus Peromyscus; species Peromyscus aztecus. Next base: position 1,701 of record CABHPQ010163410.1, on the reverse strand, counting down.
CCCCCACACACACACACACAACACATATATACACATAATAATAATATAAAAGTACAAATCCTGGCTGGCCAGAAGCTCAATATGTAGACCAGCCTGACCTTGAACTCACAGAGACTGGCCTGCCTCCAACTCCCACCATATCTAACACTTTTTTAAAAAGTACCTCATGAGGGGCTAGGATTACCTTTGTACATGCTAGGCAAGCACTCTACCAACTGAGTTATATCCCTAGTCATACATCATTTAGCCTATAATAAAAAATAATAATTTTTTTTCAAGACAGGGTTTCTCTGTGTAACAGTGCTGGCTGACTATCCTGGAACTTGCTTTATAGACCAGACTAGCCTCGAACTTACAGAGATCCACCTGCCTCAGCCTCCCAACTGCTGGGATTAAAGGAGTGAGCCACCACCGCCTACCTTAGTAAGAAATAATATTAAGGGCTGAGGAGAAAGCCTAGTGCAGTGGTTCTCAACCTGTAGGTCATGACCCCTTTGGGGGGATCGAACAACCCTTTCAGAGAGAAAGAGAAATATTAAGGCATGGGCTATCCATTTAAATTTAGCAGCATCTGGAGGAGCTTTGTTAGTGTGTCACACACTGTATCTAGAAAACACTGTGGTGGTAGCATGGCACCATAGAAAGTCCCAGAAGCTACCAACAAATTCTGAGGGCTCTTTTCTGTCTCCTGCCACTTTAACCTTCTCTCAAGCTCTGATGTTCAGTACATAGAAATACCACTGCTCTTCAAACTTCCTGAGTGTCTCAGCAGGGATGGATTTGTCACCCATCTCCAGCTCAAGGAAAACAGGGAAACTGAACTTTATGCTCACATGGAAAGCACTGGTCAGTCTGCTTTGGGAGCTGAGTGCATTTATATAGTCTAGAAAGAACCCTTTCCATGGAGCTACGGGCTAGGGCTAAAAGTCTAGTTCATTTCATACGGTCATAGTCACCCTGTCTTTATCTGCAGGACTGGGTGAAGCCAGACGCTGACATCTGAGATCATCTTCCTAGAGATACAGGGTGTGAACTGTCCATCAGACATAGCAATAATTTCATCTGTCAATCAGCATCCAGCTGCTTCTGACCTTCATGGTGACAGAGTCAGTTCCCCAAGACAAAAGCAACAGGCTTGGTCTCTCCTAAGCAGCTATCATTAGACTTTCAAGCACAGAATATGGGTGTTGTTTCATTTCCTTCTTTTTCTTGGTTTCTGGGCAGGGAGAGAGGCACGCTTAGTTCCAAATTGACAAATTCATGAACCTTGGATCCAGGGGATGCTTGTAAGGTCAGAGCTCTGATCTCTCGTTGAATGTGCAGGAACTCAGAAAAAGACTTAGAATTAAGAGTACAGTGGACAGTCAGGAGGAAATACAACTAAATTTCCCAGGGTGACCATTCTCAATTTTTCATACTAACATTTTGCATCAGGCTCTGCCATGGGAAATCTACACCGGCCCTTCCCCCAGACAGCACTGCTGTGTGTAAACATATACACCTGAAATTGCTGGAGAACTCTTCACACTGAAACATTGCAGGAATTATGAACACCCACCTGCCACTTAGATTAAACAATTGGCCTTTTCAGGGAGTTGTTTATTTTGTTTAAGTCCAAAACATTTCCTTAAGAGACCAACTAAAAATAAAAGAAAGAGAGGGGGGAGGGAGGGAGGGAGGGAGGGAGGGAGGGAGGGAGGG
>CABHPQ010163409.1:0-45572 GCA_902168405.1 Peromyscus aztecus | reverse complement strand
TTTCTGTTAAATGCCCTTGAAACGCGAGCATCTTACAGAAGGCAGTCCAGTCCCTCTTCCAAAGTTCTGAAGCTAGGGAGATTACTACCAAAGGCGGATTTGTGAAATGCTTCCCTGCCGTGACATAGTTTTGCAAAAGTCAAAATTTAAATAGGTAGGTAGGTAGGTAGATAGGTAGGTAGGTAGATAGATAGATAGATAGATAGATAGATAGATAGATAGATAGATAGATACAAACAGTCTTGGGAGGTGCTCAGGGTATAGATTTCAGCACAGAACTCTGGAGAATGAAGGACTCCAGGCACATAAGGATGAGGGAGGGGAAGAGCATTGCACAAACAGAAGTGAAAAGGTCAAGAAAGTGTCAGAGTACATGCGTACCCTGGGAACAGGGAGGAGTTAGGTGTGGTTGCATTGCAGTTGAAGTGAGCAAGGCCTCCCACCCCAGGCTCCAGCGCAGGGAGACAGAACTTCTGAAGGTGACTGTTGTTTGGAAAATGATTAAAGGTGTTAAGCAAGGGCAGACCACAGGGTTTGTTAAGTGTCATCGCGTCCACATTCAGAAAGGTCCCTCTGATATCCCTTTGGAAGACAAATAGGAGTGAGTTAACAGTGAAGACTTCCACAAGGTGGAAGCAGAAGTAGGTCTCAACCAAGGAAGCTGGGAGGCTGGGGTCATTTCAGATACATTTAGAATTTGTGGACAGGGGTGAGTAAGTACTTAAAGGAAGATGGAAGGAGAGAGTTTAGACTGATTCTAAGTTTTTTGGGTGGCATAAGACATGTCATGGTGCTAATAGCCAGGAGAAGCAATATGAAAAAATATATATACTCATAAATGTATACATACATACAACATATATGTACATATATATAGTAATATATTCTGCTTTATGTGTGTGGAGTTAGGCTGCTAGTGATATCTGAATTCAGCATTGTGTAGGCAGCTGGAAAGGGAGGGAGGCTTCTCAGGGAGGTCAGGCTGGAATTAGGGGTCATCAGCATTCAGGAGTTTTATGTCTGAGAAGAAGGAGAAGGGAGGCATCAAGGGTGGGAAAACAGGGGATTGGTCATGCCAGGACAGGAGTGTTACAGAAATAGGGAGAGGAAAGAGAGAGAGCCTGGCAAAGAAAAAGAGAGAGAGACCAGAAAGAAAGCCAAACTGGTAAGCCAAAGGAGTTAGGGACTGGTCACTGTTCTAGGATGTGACAGACAGATTAATATAATCTGACTGAAATGTGATTTATTAAAAATAATTAGCTTAACATACAGAGTAATGTTTTAAAAAGTCTTTAAAATTTTTAACCACTAAGCCACCTCTGCAGGCCCAAGGTCATGGGGTTTGTGGTGACATTCCCCATACATATGTGCGGTTTCTCCTTGTTCTCATGTGTCTCCCCGCTGTTCCCTCTCTTCCCTTTACTCCCTCAGTTACATATAAACACATACATATCTGCATACATATAAATAACGTCAAATCTAGCTTCTACATGTGAGAGGAAACAGTATTTATCTTTCCCAGTCTGCTTATTTTGCTTAGCATAATGATTTCCAGTTGTATCCATTTTTCTGCAGATGTCATGATTTCACTTTTCTTTATGGCTGCATAAAATTCCATTGTGTATATATACCACATTTTATCCTCACATCTGTTAATGGACATCTAGGCTGCTTCTACTTCTTGGCTCTTGTGATTACTGTATCAATAAACATGGATATGCAAGTATCTCTGTGGTATGTTGACTCAGGGTCCTTTGGGTACATTCTCGAGTGGTGTAGCTAGGTAATAAATTAGTTCTATTTTGGGTTTTAATTTTTTAATTAATTTAATTTTTTATGTGCATGGGTATTTTACCTGCAAGTAAGTCTAGGCACTACTCGTGTACGTGGTGTATGCAGAGACCATAAGAGGGTGTCACAGCTCTTGGAACTGGAGTTACATGTGACTGTTAGTCACCATGTTGGTGCTGGGAATTGAACCCAGGTCCTGTAGAAGAGCAGCCAATGCTCTTAACCATTGAGCCATTTGTCCAGCCCTAACTAGTTTCAGGGGTTTTGTTTGTTTGGTTGGTTGTTTTGTTTTGTTTTGAAGTGGCTATACAAGTTTACATTCCCATCAGTGATGACTAGAGTTTTTCTTTCCTAAACCCATCCATTTACTCTGTTTTAGTTTGTTTGTTTGTTTTTGTTTGTTTTGATCATAGACATTCTGACTTGAGTGAGGTGGAAACTCAACTCAGTCTTAATTTGCATTTCCTTGATGCTTGGGGATGTTGAACATCTTTTAAAACATTTATTGTCCATTTATAATTCTTCTTTTGGGAACCATGTGTTCAGGTCATTAGCACATTTATTGATTGGGTCATGTGATTTGAATCTTGATGTTTAGAGTTTTTTGTGGTGTTTAGATTTTTGCAGTTCCTTATGTATATTCCATATTAGTTCTCTGTCTGATGTGAAGCTTGGAAAGTTCTTTTCCATTCTGTAGGCTGTTTACTTTGCTCATAAGTTTCTTGAGTTGAAAATTTTCTTGATTTCATTTAATCTTGTTTGTTAATACTTGGGATTATTTCCTGTGCTATTGGAGTCCTTTACAGAAATTCCTTGCCTATATCTTGAAGTCTTTCCTCTTAGTGGTTTTAAAGTTTCAGGTTTTATGTTAAGGTCTTTGATTCATTTTTAATTGACTTTTGTGCAGGGTGAGAGATATGGATCTAGTCTCATTTTTCCTTTTCACATGGAACATAATTTCCAGCATTGTAACTTAAAGCTGTCTTTTCTCCATTGTATGCTGTTGACACAGGGGGCTTTAACTGTGTGAGTTTCTGAATCCTCTACTATAATCCTGATTCATTGTTTACTTCATTGTTTACTACATGCATGGATAACCTTGACATCTCTTTTGTGTTGTCAATGTATGAAGTATCCATCCAGACAATAGCAGAGAGAGAAAGTAAATTCATCAGAATAGAGACTTTGGTCTCATTTGTTTCACTATCTGACCATTAGAGGAAAGAGTTATGAAGAATATATTTTTGTAACATTTGTCATTTTTTTCTTCTGTGAGTCACTTGGTCTGGATTACATGATGCAGAGGAAAATCAGGAGGGCAGGGAACACCTGAAGATGCAGGAGAGAGGTCTACCATTTCTCCGAGAGTCCATTTCCAGGTCAGTACCACAGAGGCAGCCAAGTCTACCAGATCAGTTTCATAAGATGTGTGGAGTGCTCAAATGAGCCCATAACTCTGGAATTATTCTAAATTGGGAAGAAAGTCTAAAAGACATTAAGGACTTATTAATGCTGCACCTTAAAGACAGACCTGAGTCCATGTAGGAAAATCTGTAAGTACTCAGTGAAGATGTTTTTAATGGGAATGCATACAAACATCCATTCCAAAAGTCAGGATTTGCACTTATCAATGTATTTATTTTCTTAAAAAATGTATCATCAAATGTTTAATTTCTCAAAAGATGAAACCAGTGGAATTGTATTTTCATATTCACATGTTCTCTGTACGTTTTGAAGACTTAGGCACTATGCCATATTAGATAGAATATGCATTATTTTAGCCAGTCATATTTAATTCTAGTCTTGACAACTACTTGTATAGAGCAAAAAAGCTCTCTGAGTATTAATGTTTTCAGAATATAAAATATAACAAGTTATAACTTATATGTTTCATGGAATAGTATTACATATTAAGGTCCTTCATAGGTATTTGCTCATTTTTGCCCAAATTTTACTGTGGAAATTACAAAATTTATATTCAATGAATTGAAAAATATTAGAAAATTCACAGTGGACATTAAATTTATTTGGGAGGACTCTTAGCTCAAGTCTGTGTGTTAGGGTCAGTCCCCCAAGTATGTCTCTGCCTCCTTTCAGGGGAGACTAATTTTAGGTCGGTTGTAAGATACTGATTTGCCCTTTTTCCTGTAGTGATGTTGGTACTAACAGTACTAAAACACTGGTGGGAAAATCTACTAGTACCTGATTGAAAGCAGCAACGCCATGAAACCTTTTTCATGGTTATTTCATTTTCATTGCCACAAATTTCAGTTACCCTTAAGAACACCTTTGTTGCAACAACAAAAATTATGCATTTATTGAAATTTCAGCTCTATGTCCTTTTAATAGTACCTGTGGCAAAACAGGCAATGCACATAAGCTCTTCTATTGCATACTAAACTACACACAGTGTCTATCCTGAAATAAAGTATTTCAATAATTGAGTTGTGAGATGAACTGCTTTTTGCCTGAAATATAGACCTAAAGAATAACTGGTAAACATTCTGTGCTATTTTGATTTGTATACTGATGGACCTTTTTCAAATTAATGAAATACCCATCTATTCGAGGTAATAAGCAGCAGCATTTATTTTCAATGAAAACAAAATCTGAGCATTTACAGAACTCGAGTCTGTCACAGTGAACTTGATAGCTCTCTTACTGAAATTGAGGTTATTTTGTGTAATCAAATGTATCCATATTTGCAAGATTTACATAAAACAGTGAGCCAGTATTTTCCAAATGATGATTCATAGAATCAGCCCTGAGTTAAAGAGTCTTTCAAAGTGCACAATAAATCACTGGGCTCGAATGCAACACAGCGTTAGAAGCTAACTGAAATAGCTTCATTTTTTTACATTACAATGATCAGGTTTAAGAACTCAGTATTTGCTGGGGTTTGGTGTCACACTGAAGAAGAAGAATATCCAGATTTATTGACAAGGCTATTAAAATATTTTTCATTTTCCAACTATATATCTGTACAAAATTAGAATTTGCTCATTTACTTCAAATGAAAGTAAACATTGGAAAGACTGCGTACACAAATGATATGAGATGCCAACTGTCTTCTATTAAGCTGACATTAAGGAGAGTTTTTAAGATAGAAAACAGTGCTTTTTTGTTGTTAAATTGTTTTCTTTGGAAAAGACAATTATTTTTGGTGGAATGCTTTTATTGAGTATGTTTTAAGTTTATTGCTATTATTTTGAAATGAATATTTAAAAACTTATGTCTTGATTCATAAAATAGAATATTGATTAAAAAATAGCTCATGAAACTAAAGCTCCTTGGGGACCCTCCATCACATTAGATGATGTAAGAACCATTCTAAAGTGATAAAAAAAAAAGGCAACATCATAAGAAACAGTCACAGTCACAAAGATGAACTGAAAGCTCCTCAAGGCTTGAATATCATCGTCTCCATTGTAATTGAACGTATTTGTTACCCACCCACCAAATGTAAGTATGTCCTTCAGTGTGCAAACGTATTTCTTTAGAATGTTAACAGTTGACATTCTTCTCCAGGGGAGGGGGGGCGACGGGACAAGAAACAGATTGAAACCCGTCCTCCCAGCTGTGAAGCTTGCATGATATAGTCTTCCTCCTGGCCTTGCTGGCAGAGGGCGTGCCTGTGTGTGCGCTCAACTGTCCTTCTCTCCCCACGGTATACTGTCTTCCCCTGCACGGCAGGGGCTGTAACTCTGTCCTCTACAGTTCCTTCAGCTTCATGAAGATTTGGTCACTCTGACACAAGCAGCCAATGCAAAGGTGAAACAAGTCCCAGCCACCATTCAGGCTTCCTGAGGACATTCAGTCCACTTAACAGACCCAGCATTTACTCTGTGCCACATGCTGAGCTGGGAGTGAAAGAAGAAAAGAGTCCCTTTCCTTGAGGAACCTGCAGGCTAGTGGAGATGTATGGGATTCGCAGGTGGTACAAGGAAGCAATGAGATGCTGTGCAAATCTAGGAACAGCTTAGGAGGATGGAATCCTGGGAGGGTTGTTAGAGAAAGTAACATTCGGGGGTGGGGGTGTAAAAGTAGCCCGGTGATAGAGCCCTTACCTAGCATGTTGGAGGAAAGGGCTTAATCTCCAGCACCACAAATATCTCACCCCCCAAAATATAAGTAGAAATACAAAAGATGGCTCCATGGCCATGGGTGTAAAGATTAGAACAAGAAACAACATAGATTTTGACAAGTTCAGAGACACTTACCGCTCTGGAAAAATTAACTGCTACTATGGAAAATCACCTAATATTAAATATATGGATAATAACACATTCCATTGAGTCTTAATTTGATTAGAATGTTTTTAGACATTATGGTATGTTCAATTATATTTCATTTAAATCAGAATGCTATGATCTTATAGAAAGAATCATTGCATTAAAAAAGAAAGATTAAAATTTTTATTTAAAACCTCAGATACAATCTTCACAGATTCCAGGGGTAATTCAATATCCCATACAGAATTTTAAATTATGTTTTAAGGTATGGAGCTCAGTACTTTGTGCAAAGTCCTTGGTGCAAAGAAATCTAAAAACAATATTTTGCCCAGAAATCTGTAAAGTGATATTAGACATACATTATTTCATCCCCTCAGACATTTAATAAATATGTATTAGGTGTATATGATTTTACATAGGATTCAGGGAGCACAATGCATAGCATGGAGGCTAGCTGGCTTTTAACCACTGGTCACAGCCTCCAACAGTGAATGATAAGTCCAAAGGAAGAGGAAGAACATGGAATGTGACTTCTTTCTACTGGAAATGGTTTGAAATGGCAGAGAAGAGGGTGAGAGTATAGAAATCATAGAAGTGGCATGCAGGGAAGGCTCAGAGAGTAGAAGAAGTGGTAAGGCATATTTGAGAGGCAGTGGACAGACTCATTTTGCTGCAATGGATTTAGTCAATGGAACTCACAGAAGAAGAAATTGTTATGTAGGCTGAGCACACTGGAAACACCATGTTGGAAGCTTGGGCTTCATCCTCTTGGCAATGAACAAAACCTAAATATAAAAAGCAAGAAAACAACAAATACCATTTTCTGCACTTAAGAAGGATGCCGATGACTTATAAAAGAGGTATTCTTTTGATTTCAAGTAATGAGTTTCTCACACATAGAATTACTATTTGTTTCACTTCAAAGAATATATTCTCCCATTCAACCCATTTCCTGTGGACATTTTTATTAATTGATGTATTATACTCTATCAGTTACATGATAGAAACATTCAAGTGTGTTTTAATGTGAATCACATTTTCCAAAGACTTCTCTGTTCTAGAGTCCTTGATGGCACCCCAGTACTCTCTTCTGGTGTAGTACTGTGTTACTCACACAAAGGCAGGTCATGAGGGGCTAAGCTAGCAGACCTTCTGTGAGGCCACTGAGGATATATACACACAAATAAGAGAGGAGAAAAATACAGCACCACTCTAGAGCATAAAGAGGTCCAAATGAAGTAGAGGGAGAGTCACCTTCCATACAAGTAGGACACAGGGATTGTGTGACAAATAACATTTCTATAATTGAATTCATGTGAAGATCCATTTTGTTTAGATGCAGCTAAGGAATACATGCCTTTCATGTGAGAAGTTTGGGCCAAATCCCTCAGAGTTACTTGCCAGTGATGTCATTCTGCCTTTAGGCCATACAAACACAAAGCCTACTTATTTTTAAATGTCATATGTCTGAATGGACATAAATGGAGTGGAAAAAAAGCACAGGCTTCTGAGCCAGAAGTCTTGGGTACCATTTCCTACACCACTATTCAAATAGCTTTGGAGCTGTGTGAACGTGGAAACAGGGAGTCTCTCAGAGGCTGTTCTCACTCACTCATCTGTAAAATGGGACAATAACATTTCCCTCATAGTAGTATTGTCAAGACTGACAATGTATTTTGTCAATGTAAAGCGCCTAATAAATTATTAGTACTCAAAAACTGCCAGTTCTTATTCCCTGGCTTTAATTTCCCTAAAATGCATAGACCATCTGCCTCTTCCTGGTTAGAAAGGAAACCATCTGTAAAGGAATAACAAAATAAGAGAATCACTTGGGTCTGGCACACTGGACACCCAGATGATAACTTCAGTTTTGACAAAACACACCAAGGCTTCTTCCTTTTACAAATTTGGTCTCACATCCCTGACACACTGTGAGAAAAGCATAGTGATTTGTACTTGTCAAATGATGAACCTGAGGCTTCAGGCCATTGGTGGCTGAGCCAGGATCTGAGACACATTCATTGTGACTCGTTCCCAACCAACTCAGTCCAGGGAAGGTGCCTGGAGAATTATCAACTATTTTCAGATTCATTTTTCTTTTCTTGGTCTTCTCACGTTAATGGGCATGAAAAGAAAAGACTTGACCACAAAATACACCTGAGAACCCCTTGCTGGCACCTGATGAGAATGAGCCAAGCACAGACACTGTTTCTGCCAGTGTGTGCCAGTTATCAATGCCAGCCACAACCTTTCAGACCACAAGTCCAGAAGATTAAGTCACAGTGAGGCAAAACATCCCATACTGATTTGTTTAGTTATGTGATTCTGTTCTCTTATTTGAAAACATTACATTCCGCCATTGCCCTAGTATGGATCTTGAACATCTTTAACTAGCTTGTCTATGAAATGCAGTTTAGATAAGAGGGCTAAGTCTATTAAAAGAAAAAAAACAACACGTGTCCCTTGTAAAATGTATGCATGTGATTACATATTTGTACCCTTGATTAAACCATTTCCAATACAAGTAACTTGGTAGACTTGGAGCTTGGTTATTTACAAAGAAAATGTCATCTCTACATCAATGTTTTGGCTGTATAGTCACAGTTATGTATTGGGTGGCTTGTTTATGCCCACTACCTTCAGTGGTCAATAGGCTCCAAGAAAGCCACTTATTTATTCTGAGTCCCATTTTTACAAGACTGCTGAGATTACTCAGAAGAAATTCAACTTAGGAAATGCTTTTAGTTAATTCCCATTCACTCCTTTTCCCCTCTCTCCCTCCCCTCTCTCCCTTCCCTCTCTCCTTCCCCATCTCCCCTCCCCTCTCTCTCCCCCTCTCCCTCCTACCCTCTCTCCCCTCCCCTCTCTCTCTTCCCTTCTCATCCTTTCTCTCCTCTTCCTTCTCTTTCCTTTTCTTTGGTTTGCATGACATTCCTGCGATAGCCCTGCCTCCCAAATGCTGGAACCAAACATATGCCACTCATGGTTTTCTCCTCTTTTGGGGGGAGGGGAGGATAGATTCAGGGTAGTTCCTCACAAATGTGGCAAAAGGACTAGAAAAATGAATAATAAACCATTTTCATCACCTTAACAAGTGTTGTAAACTATTTCTTGGTACTTTGGCATATAAAAATTGCCATATCAAAAATAAAACTTAATAAGATAGTGTTATTCTAAAATTATGTTAAGCTTTCTGTGTGTGTTATAGGACTCAAATATGCTAAGGTTATTGCATTAAACCAACCAGCATAAGTTTTGCCCCATCTCTACTAGGAAGAGAATGTGTTTACATTTCTTTCATTGTGCCAAGTCAGATCCTCAGATGACTCCATCAAACATGAACACTACACAATCTGTATGTGGAATGTCATAAGGAACAAGGAACAAATGTTCTTGTCCCCTGAGCATAACTTCTCCCTCCCCCAGGAGCTAAGGACTGATCCCAAGGCCTTGTGCTTGCTAGGCAAGTGATCTACCACTGAGCTAAATCCCTGAACCCTGAGCATAACTTCCCAAACTCATTACGCTCTGTTGAAGGAAAAATTGTATTATTTTGGGCCACTTCACAAGAGTAAAACCATTTTGCCTGATTAATAAATTGTAATTGAATCCCCAAGTGATTTTAGAAAAAGAGTTTCTGTAACAATAGAGTCTGATGTGACTAAAAACTACTGGTATTCCAGAGGGAAAAATCTGATTTTTCTCTAATATGTTTAGATTAATCTAGCCTGAACCCCCTTCATTTCATTGGTTTAATCCTTATATGTAATTTTCTCTCCCCAAATACAAAGACTTTCATTTCTCTCCTTTCCTGTTCTTGTTTTCTTGGTACCTTTGTACATTTTTTGAAGCCATGCATTTCTAGTAATGTGATAATCACAGTATTCTGTCACTTCTCATGTCCAAGCTCAAACAGCTCAACCAAAATCCAAGGGAGTTCCAGTTCAAAGAGACTCTAAAGGTAATATGTTTTCCTGTAATTAGGGAAAAATAGCAAAATGAGAATTCAAATAAGTTTGAATCTCAGATGACTAGAATATTAAATTTATTTGTGCATCTGTCAAAACAAGGGAAAGGCATTTTTATTTGCAGGGGGAAAAGATGGAAAAGAAAGAAGGAAAACTTAAAACATCTCACCCCTGTGAGAAACTGCAAATCATCTTCTTAGTGATGAGCAAGTTGTGCTAAATTCAGAATGTCATTCACAAACTAAAGGCAAAATTACATCCCATCAACTCTGGGCCAGAGTTTTCAGTACTGTGAATGTTCTTGAAGGAGGAGGCCATACATATACTCCAGCCACGACTCAAATTCAGACAGAACTTCAGATCTTCAGCAATGTGACTCTCTTCCTCTTTTCACCAACAAATTCACTCATGAATCCATTTTCTCCTTATCTTTACTTCAACACAAGACATAAAAGTAGTGAAAAACCACAATAAAGTGAACAATACTACCAATGGGTGATAGCAGATTTATGAGAAGAAAGGAGGTAGGATGGATGAAAAGGAGATAATAATTAAGAACTAAAAATTGTCATGGAAAAGTAAAGCCAGATAGGTGAAATCATGAGCAGCACTAAGGATGGACAGCCAAGATCCTGGAGTAGAAGATGTAGAAATGAAGCAAAGATGGTCTCTTTAATAACTAGATATTTCAAAGAAAAAGGCCGAAGTCTAGCCCCCACCTCTTCTTACAATTTATAAAGGTCAATCAATACAAAGTGGGCCAAAGAACTAGCTCAGACCACTCAGGGAAACATTTCAGGACATTGGCAAAGGCAAGAACTTTCTGAATGGGACTCTAAAAGTAGTAGGAATTGACAAATGTGACTACATGAAATTGAAAAGCTTCAACACAGCAATAGGAACAATTAATTGAAGAAAGCAACAGTCTACTGAGTAGAAGGAAATCTTGGACAGCTATTCATTTGACATTGATTCATATTTAGAATATGTAAAGAAATGAAAAATGAAATGCCAAAGTAACATATGATGAAATCAATGAATGAGCAAATTAATGTTGAATAGACATTTCTCAAAGGAAGTAGAAACAGCCAATAAATATATGAAAGGAAGATCAACATCCTCAGCCATCAGGGACATGCAAATTAAAACTGCTTTGAGGTTTCATCTCACCCCAATCAGAATAGATCATCATCATCAACAACAACATATCCTAACTAACAAGTCCAAGATAGAACAATGCTATATAGTTAGCTAGTCAGCACCACGGGTGGTGTTGCCAAAATGGGTCGTAGATTGAGATGTGTGAGGTGGGGTGGGAAAGACAGACATGGCAGGGAGAGGGGTCCATAGAACAGAAAGTGTGAGGTGGGATGGAAAGACAGACATTGCAGAGAGAGGGGTCCATAGAAAAAGAAGTGTGAGGTGGGGTGGGAAACACAGACATGGCAGAAAGAGGGGTCCATAGAATAGAAAGTGTGAGGTGGGGTGGGAAAGACAGACATGGCAGAGAGAGGGGTCCATAGAATAGAAAGTGTGAGGTGGGGTGGAAACACAAACATGGCAGAGAGAGAGGGGCCCATAGAATAGAAAGGGTGAGGTGGGGTGGAAACACAGACATGGCAGAGAGAGGCAGAGCATAATGAAGTGAAAATACTGTAAAACCTTGGACCAGAATGCCAAAGTTACATCATTAGGCTCCTGTTGATGCATCAAGAAAACACACTGAAAGCACAAGGCAACTGCAGCCATCATAGGACAAGTTAGGAGATCCTCAGAGGTTGGAAACACAGAAGCGCTTAAGTCAGAAGAGTCTTTTCAGTGAAAAGAGAGAAAGTAAATTGGATTGTGGATTTGAACCAAATGGGATTTAAGCCAATTTGCCTTAAGGTAGAATTTCCCCAAGGTTTTCTGTATTTAAACACAGCGTCTACTATTACTTATGTGATTGCTTTGTTTAAGATGTAGACCCCCTCTCTATGAACTCGCTTATTTTAGGAGGAAATTAACAACCTAAACAGCAATATCAGTGTCATGTGCTGGTTATGTTTTTTCTTTTCCTTATACACATTAAAATAAACATTTTATAAAAATGGAATCCCTTTAAATACCCTCATGTCATTGTTTCTTGTATGCGTTACAGGTGAGATACTTGTAGACTGTGAGAAAGGTGGAACTCTTGTCTGGCTTCTGCAGTGGTGAGAAGTCTCTGAAAGAGCTTAAGGAGGCAAGAAATACAGTAGAGCTATGGGCAGAATACTAAGTCCGCAATGGGGGCATGGCTGGGCTGAGGGGAGGGAGGCAAGGAGAAAGGCCCCTGAGATCTCATAGAGAGAATAGACAGGATTGGTTGCTTCTGTACCCTTTCTGGTCAAAGCAACTCACAAAGATGGTCTGATTCCAGACACACAGAGTTAGACTCTACCTCCATGGAAGAACAAAAACATTTGGGTTACGTTTAGTGTACCATAGCTCCTATAATCATATGCTAAAAGCTCAGTCTAGCTGAGTACAGCATCAGCAGCATAACTGAAGAGGTTCTGGTAACTTGAAATGCCATTTCTGCACTCCTTTAAAGGCATACCCTGCTTTACAGAATCGGGTAATGAAGAAAAGGGAGATTTCTGTAGTTTTACTCTGTTCAGCTGGGGATGCCAATCTCAGATCCTGTCTCATATGTATACACACATAACTCCTAGGCATTATTTTGTTTGTATAAGGTAGAAGACCATACTTATACTACAGAGGGAAAGAACCAAATTAATAATCAATTTAGTTTATTTCAATCTGAATAAAACACAAACTACCTTGTTTTTATTTAAAGACTCTCAGTCGGGCAAACAACTACTCCAGCCATCTGAGCAGACACAATCAGTAGAGTAGAACCTATGCCTTAGCATCAAGTTGGAGGGAGGACTTGGATCTCACTTATTAATTCCTAAGCACAGAATTAATTACTAGGACAGTACTTCACCGAACACTTCTAGCGTGATATTGACATCTCAAAAGTATAGAAAAAAATGACAGTGTTGACATTTTACTAACAAATGTTTAAGAAGCAATGGAAAGTTCCCAAGTCTGCCTAAACCAATAAAAAGTTTTATTTTTTAAATTTCATTTCTAGTTTGGAAAGGGTTTTTTTTTTCTGCTTATTTTCTTTCAAAGTCTAAACATTCAAAACGCTTTTAAAAATTGTTTCTGTACCGTTTTGAACCCAATGTTAATCTAATTTTGTTCTGTTACAATATACCTCTAACACTCTGCCTGGTGATCTTAAGGATGAACTCTGCATAGCATATTTCAGCTTTGCTTGCTCTGTTCGACTCTCCCAGTGACCGGTGATGGAGGAGGAGGACCAGGTTAGAGGAAGAAGGAGCAGATTTTTTCCTTGTTTCATTCTTGAACCCGTTTTTACTACCTACTGCCATTTGCTTCTCTGTTGTGATGGTTCTTCAGGCAGTGGCAATATTTTGTAGACTATAGTTGATGGATTTTTGTCTGTTTGTTTGTTTTCCAGCATTTATTACCAGCCTCATCACAATTCCTCAGAGATATCCGTACCAAATGACCAGTATGCTGTGGGATATTCTGTATGGCAAATGTGTTGCTAATAAAACACTGATTGGCCTGTGGCTAGGCAGGAAGTGTAGGCGGGACTAACAGAGAGAATAAAAAGAACAGGAAGGCAGAGGGAGGCTCTGCCAGCCGCCACCAGGACAAGCAGCTTGTAAAGATGCCGGTAAGCCACGAGCCATGTGGCAAGGTATAGATTTATAGAAATGGATTGATATAAGATATAAGGACAGTTAGCAAGAAGCCTTCCACGGCCATACAGTTTGTAAGCAATGTAAGTCTCTGTGTTTACTTGGTTGGGTCTGAGCAGCTGTGGGACTGGCAGGTGAAAGAGATTTATCCTGACCGTGGGCCAGGCAGGAAAACTTAAGCTACACCAGTACTCTCTCCTCGGGGGCTCAATGCTCTTTCAAAGATCGAAGACAACAGGAATAGGTAAATAATGCTTTAGTTTTGGAGATCATAGCTGCACCCCCACATGGGCTCCAGGTGTCCATCTCCAAGCTGGGGGCTCTAGCACTTTCTGTCTTCCATCCCACAAGTTGTAACTTCTTTCCCAACTGCATCCTGTGTGGTTATGTTGTGATCACCTTTTGCTTTTCAGTTCTTGTAACAAATCAGTGGAAAAAAAAAACGTTTAAAATAGTTGTGGTTTCTGTCTTATGGTTGGAACTTGACAGTTACATCTTATTTACTACGTGAAACACGTTCTTAATAACCCAAAAAGAGCAATATGCCATTAAGCCCTATCAGAATGCAGAGGTGAGAAAGACACCTATCTGACTGATCTTCAACCAAAAAATGCCAAGGATACACAGTATTGGGAAGACCCACATGGAAGAATAAAATTAGATTTGTGTGTCATATCATATACTAGAACCATGTAGCTAAAATTGATTAAAAATACAAATATAGTCTTAAAACATTTTTTATAGATTTGTTTTTACTTTATGTGTACAGGTGGTTTGCCTCTATGTTTGTCTGTGCACCACGTGCATACAGTGTCCACAGAGGCCAGAAGAGGGCAGTGGAGACCCTGGAACTGGAGTTACAGATGGGTATTAGCTGCTATGTAGGTGCTGGGAATCAAACTCAGGTCCTGTAGAAGAGCAGCCAGTGCTCTTCACTGTTGAGCCATATGTTCACCCTCCCGTCTCGAAACTTTCATTGTACTGTGGAAATACCAATGATATTGATATGATCAATGATTTGGGGGGCATGACCCCCCCAATACAGGGGAAAATAGCTAAATTGAATTGTAGCAAGCTAAAAATCATTTGCACAGCAAACAACCAACAGAGTGAAAACAATCTATGTACAGGGAGAAAAAAAGTACAACCCATATGTCTGACAAGGAGTCATTCCTCAAAATATGTCAGGAGCTCAAAAATCTCATTTGCAAGAAAAGATGTGACTCTATTAAATATGGGCAAAGGGCTTGATATTTCTCAAAGGGGCAAGGGCATAAATGATCAACAGAGAGATAAAGAGTTCAACAGCATTAATCATGGAAATGCAAGTCCAAAGCTCGAGAAGATACAATATCAGACTCTATAAAATAGCTATTATGAAAAACAAACAATAATAACCATTGGCAAAAGCATGGGACAAAGGGACCCTCTACATTTTAGTACTCTCACATCTGTAGCATCACTACTTACAATAGACAAAACACAGCATCAAGACTTGAATGAATAATGTGAACACATACATACACTCATGCATACACTATAATGAAATACCATTCAGCTATAAAACTAACCTGTCATTCACAACAGAGGAAAACCCTCTGTTAAACCTTTAGTTAGCAAGGCCTAAAACTGAGGCAGAATAAAGTCTCATGCAATAGTCAACTTTATTCAGAGCATCAGACAATTTTTACTCTGATTAAAGGTTAAGCCTTTAATCCCAGCAGAGGGGGGCAGAGGCAGGCAGAGCTTTGTGAGTTTGAAGCCAGCCTGGCTTACAAAGGGAGTTCTAGGACAAGGCTGTTAAACAAAGAAACCCTGTCTCAAAAACAAAAACAAAAGCAAAGTATCACCCAAGTAAAGTATACAATCACAAAGACAAGCTGCATCTGCTGAAACCATGCTCCCCATAAAGGCATATGAATAACAAAAGTTGAGGTAAATGCACTCCTGTCCACTACACCTGGGAAGGGCATGAAAACTCATTGCAAAAACAATTCTGTGATTTGGAGAAACTGAGGTCATAAGACTCTGGTCTTGTTTTATTGGAGTTTTCTCAGAAGCACTCATAATTCCCTTCACACAGTTTTATTCATGGACCATCTTCTGACAAACCCCCAGGACATTATGCTAATGGAAATAAGCCATAGACAAAGAGATACATCCTGTCTGATGTCACTTATATGGGGCATTTAAAAACACCAATGTTTCAATGAGTTCAAACTTACAATGAAAAATAGTAGAATGGCTGCTACCTGGGGCTGGGATTATGGTGGGGTGCTGCGACCTGCACAGCCGGGGACCCAGAACTGGCGAGGGATGTCGAGGTTAAGCAGCACTCAGGACACACCGTGGTTTGTCATTCAAAGAGAGCTCCTTTATTCTATCCATCAGCCTTATATACCCTGCTACTTTCTACTCTCCATGGGGTTAGGGTACGTTCCTCAGGTTCCCATCTGCGTCCCAGCAGCTCAACCAAACAGGAAGACTGCAAGCAGAGAGCTGATTCTTGAAACAATGTTCCAGCAATAGCTATATCATAAACATCCTGTGACTTACTGACCACAGGAAAAGAGGAAGGACAAAAGGGCACCTTAGGACAACTTAGGGCAAACAGCCTGTGCACAAGGCCTATTCAGCGCCTGCTGCCAACAGTGGGGAAGGAGAAAATGTTGGCAGAGGGTTTGGAGTTTTAGTTCAGTGAAATGAATTCATTCTGCAGCTCTACTGCATGTATTGCAAATGATAGACATACTTGAAAACTGCTAAGATACTAGATCATAATATTCTCAGCATAAAATATGTGAGATAATGAGCAGTTAATTAAATGAATCTCATGTAGTGATTTCATAAGTAGAAGCACATTAAAACCTGATGTTATATTCTGAATGAACTACTTTTATTTGATAACTATACCCTATTAAAAGGAAAAGGATATGACTAAAAAATCTAAAAGTATTTTAAGATTAGATAGACTATAATATTAAAGTCACATACAACACACGAGTAGATTTTATAATATTGATATCTGTGGTTAATCTGCCTCTTAGCCTCATGACTATAATGCAAGATAAATAGGATACACATAAACCAGGAAATATTAAAATATAGTTTCAAATAAGTTTTTTTTCTAAAAACTATAGCAGAAAATCCAAATTTATAAGTTTTTATGCAACTAAGTCAAGCAAGGGATTATAGAAGAAAAGAAGTCTAACTTCAGGGTACTGAGATTCAGTCCCTGCTGGTTTGTGTGGAGTGAGGAACACAGATTAGTTATGGTTCCAAGTAGAAGAGATCTACCACTTTGGGCTTTTTTGGCCTACTGGTCCTGTAGGGTGCAGCAGGGGTGGGGGAGTGGAAGAGTGGTCCTGTGTGAATTGAAGAATGTCTTTTGCAGACAGAATCCTTCTCCTTGACTGAAAGGCTCTTAATAGTAAATGCAGTTATCCATGCAAGAAGGCCAGGTGTCGGTGTCAGCCATGGGTGTCACTGGCTTCAAGGTGCTAAGGGGATCCTCAGGCTGGAGAATGGTAAAGGGGCACTCGGAGAGTTTTATGAAAATCTCCATAATAACTAGCACATAAATAGACCCATGGGAGGACAGACAAGAGCGTGATCACCTCTGTTGTCCCAAGAGAGCCCACCCGAATGGCTGGGTACTCACAGGAGACACTTGCCTGCCATTCGATATCCATCTGCACTCCTAGAAGTTTATGCAGCATTAATGTGTTATCTCCTAAAAGTAAAAGTAAACCATATGTTTAATTCATATTTGTGTTACTTTTTAAAGTTTCTAAAAGCATTTCATAGCCATAATTCCCTTTGGAACAAAACAAGAAACAAAGAAGCAACCAGTGCAGACATTGGGTTTTACATAGATTTTGCAGATGGAGAAATTTTTGAGGTTCAGAAAGGTCATAGAACCAGTATGTTAGGTTAAAAAGTGCAAAGCTTGCATCTGTCAAAGTACATTTTGCCATATCAGCTGATTCTGTGCCCAAGGGTAGCATTAGATTGGTTGAGTGGCAGAATCCAAAATGTCTGTGACTTGATATCTCCTTCTCTCATTCTAGAAGGGTTTTCAGAATTTTCTCCTTAAATATCTAGGACCTTTAAAATAGCATTGAAGTCCTTCAAACAAAAAAGATTTAAGTTTCCTGAAAGAAATCTGCTCATTGACTTTCTGTTTTACACTGCAGTTCCAGATAACACTTCTTTAGTTTTGTTTGTTTATAATCCCATGAAAATATATATTGAAAAGCATTCATGGTGTCTTAGGAATGGGAATATGAGGAACCAACAAAGGATGTCTCGGCCTGTGGGGAGTGGTCAGTAATAGCAGCAGGGTGTAATGGACCAGGGAGTGTAAGCAAATGACCACCCCCACATGCTGAATGGCCAATCTGTTACTGTGGTGGGAAATACTTTAAAATGCTACCCTACCTCTTGGGCCTCCCTCACCATTGTATGTAAAATAGAGATGTTGAAGAGGATGACCCTCTGTCTAGCTCTTGCTGGGTGAGGACTGACACTTTCAATAAGCCAGCTATACTACTGCTTATTGATTTTTACTATGTGGATGACTATTCTGGATAGTCAAAAAGTGTACCATTTGTTGTGCATCTCCAAACTGAACCATAGAGACCTCTTTATCTTCTGAATGATGAGAGTGGTTCAGCAGGGAGTAAAGTGACTTCTTCAGTAGTTCAGTATAACCCATGAGAAATACTGTTCCTAATGTGTTAGGATATGCTAACACACATGAGTTAATGCACAGATTTCCTGGGGCCAATACGTTTATTATGTCACTCCTAGAAACCACTGTTGGTTATCTGAGGATGACCTGAATGTCAAGATGTAACAATCAGCATAGATAGACCATCTCTGCACATGCAAAACCAAATGTCATAGAATTGCTCTATGTGTGTGACTTATTATTGACTTGCTTAGATGACACCATTGTTGTTTTACAGAAGCATTGTCTTACAGAAAATGAAACCATCTGGACAACCGTGGAACATCCCTTTTTTCCAAAATTTAATAATTTGATTACTATAAAATATTCATCACATATTATATACATGATTGGGCCCCTACAGTCTTTTATAACGTGTAACTTCTTTTGCTATGTACAAAACAGTATGATAATACCTGGATATGAAATAAACACAGCCTCTACAAATTAATTTATGAGCATACAGGGAAGGAAATGGGTAAAGCCAATTAAATACAGTTCATAAAGCGTGGGATGCTCCTGGAAAAACAAAGAATGGATCCTGGACAAAGATGTAATGCTAGTATGCTATGGAAGAAGATGTGCAGGCTCAGAAGCATGTCGAACAAGGATTTAGTCATGCTTGGCATGAACTGAGATTAAGAGTGGTTGAAACAATGTATGTAAAGACCCAGGGCTGACAAAGACCACTATAAGTTGAGGAAACTCAAGCTAAATGCACATGATTATTGAACTGGAAATGGTTGAGGGTAAGGGGTAACAGTCATATTATGCTCACTCTTAACAACCATCTGAAGGCAGTTGGGCTTGGTCCTTCAAGTCATTACAGTAATTAGTATGTTCAGTCAAGGGCATAACCAGACTTGTAGTTATCAAGCTTATGTTGTGTTCAATGTGGAAAATGGATTACCAGAAAACATAACATATGTAAATGTTATACAGCACTGTACTAATTTACTTTCTATTGCTGTGATAGACACCATGACCAAAATCAACCTGGGGAGAAAAGGGGTCACTTGGCTTACACTTCCCATGTCACAGTCCATCATCAAGGGAAGTCAGGGTAGGACTCAAGGAAGGAACCTGGAGGCAGGAACTGAAACAGAAGTCATGAAAAAGTGCTGCTTACTCCCCAGGGATTACTCAGCCTTCTTCTTGATAGATCTCAGGACCATCCAACCAAGGGTGGCACCACCCACAGTGAGCTGGACCCTCCCACAATTTTTAATAAAAAAAAAATGCTCCAGAGAAAGCCCAGTCTGAGGGAGGTCATTCTTCAACTGAGTTTCCCTCTTCCTAGGTGACTCTAGTTTGTGTCAGATTGAAAAAGAACTAACTAGCTCAAGTAGAAACCAATAAATGACTTGAAAGATGAGTCAAAGCCTTTACAAGATAAAACCTGGAAATGTTGTTTCTGATTAAAAAGAGTTGAACCTCGTCAGAAGATGGCATCTAGCCAGCTAAGATGAGGTGAAGCTGCATTACCAGCGTTTGGTAGGGTACAAATTTGAGGCCAGTATTGGCTACACAGTGAATACCAAGCAAAGCAGGCTTATGATTCAAGACCTTGTCTCAGACAGACAGGTAGATAATAGAAAGGGAAAGAGAGGTGATAGATAAATATAACAAGAAAAGAAAAGAACGATTAGAGAGGAAAGTGACATCTGAGATTTGTCTTAAATATGTGAGAAAGTTGGAGGTTATTATGTCTGTTGTAGGAGAATAACATCAGTGAAAAGAAAATATCAAAAGAGTGTTTGGGAAATGGTGAATGATTTCAGTGCAGTATTATATATGCTGAAAGACAGACACTACGTCTCGAATGTAAACTGGAGCTGTATGGAAGAAAGCCACATGTCTCAAACCTAGGAGTTTCAACTTGTTTCAAAATATAATGGGAAGTCATAGAAGATTCCCCCCCCATATTTGAAAATCAGGACTTTTGAGAATTAGAAAGATATGATGGCATATACTGAAAATAAAGACATCAAGATGTTGAGTATTTCTAAAGACATATAAAAAGCATTAGATAGAAACTGATTAATATATGATGAAGTAGTTGGATGGGTGAGAAAGTAGTGCCACAGTCATCCTGTTGAGACAGAGAGGCCTGCATTGCTTAACGCCCTCAGTGCTGTGGGCTGTCAACTAGCTCCTGCCTACACTTCAGTTAACAGTGGTCTCAGATAGACAACAAACTGGCCTTGAGTTCTAAGAAGACCAATGTAGCATCCAACTCTAAGAACAGAATATGGATTTCTAGGCCTTTCAAAATACAGAGATTACAAAAATTTACTGAGTGTGAACTACTTCTGTTTTTATGTATGTAACAATAAATCAAAATTTAATGTTTGAAATTCCATATTGATTTAAAGGAAGAATATAAAATCCTCTTTATTTTTGGGAGTCTTAGATTATTAGGTATACTATTTTGATTTTAAATGTAAAGAAGACTGTATATCTCAAAATTTTTAAAATTAATATTTCCTTCAATTATAAGAGCTCTTGAAAAATATTAAATATTGTAACATTTTAATTTAATTAACATTTTTTCCTTTAGCTTTCATAGAAAAAAAGGGGAGAAAAGAACTATGGTATTTTCAATTATATCACAGTGCCTCACACTTGGCTTTTAAAACATACAATGCTTGGTATTTCCCAATGGTATCTCTAAGAGGTTTCCTTCCTGGGGGCCAGTTGACTTCTCATCAGCTGCTGAATGTGTGTATTCAAGGGGTGATATGTAAGGGAAATTTGTCATTAAATGAGAAGTTTGATGCTCCAACTAACATAGTTGTGCATTGTTTCATAAATAGAATTGTATCTACTAAGAAAAAAGTCAATAATTAATTCTAGAGTTAATATGTTATTATAAAGTATACAATGCCATAAGAGGTTGAATAAATATTTTTAATATTAGTTATAAATACTATTGTGAAAAAACAAAAAGCCCCTCATGAAGCTGCTTAAATATATTAAAATACTGCAAAGCATGGTAAGTTATAGTAAGGAGAGATTTTCATATTCATGATAGCAACTGTAAATATGAACAAAATGAGCTCTGCAACTTCGCTCTGCCCTATTTTCACTAGGTAAGATAAGATGTGCAATTTAAATAGCAACTTGTATACACTTGGTAAGAGTATGTGAATGAATCCGCAATGATATTTTTTGAGAATATGACAGACATGTGGGACAGACCCTAGAATTTGCTCTTTGTGGATGTGTTTCCAGTCTTGAGGGCTTCCTCATCTTTCTGGCTGGTGCTTTGTATTGAAAGTTTTTATTTATATATGTGTGAACTTTTTATTACTGACTCACTAAAAAAAGTCTCCAAAATTCTAGTTTTAAGGTGTAGTTTTTAATCAAAGTGTTTTCATTTGTTATTATTAAGCCTATGAAACAGAAAAGGACCTGGGAGGGCTCAGTGCTGGGCCATCTTAA
This sequence comes from Peromyscus aztecus, assembly GCA_902168405.1. Classification (NCBI taxonomy): domain Eukaryota; kingdom Metazoa; phylum Chordata; class Mammalia; order Rodentia; family Cricetidae; genus Peromyscus; species Peromyscus aztecus. The sequence goes on along the minus strand of CABHPQ010163409.1, from coordinate 23,644 downwards.
CTGAAGTCTTAATGGAGGCACAGTTGCGAATATTAGCTGTCAGATGGCATGCATTCTAAGTGCTAATGTTGCTTACATAAAAAAGACACCAGAGAAACAGAGGGAAATCACCCCTTAGGTTTTATGCCCTGACAGCAGAGAAAGTTCGGAATAGGGCTTTTCAAATTTTCATTCATTTGAGACAATAGTTCCATCTAGTGGACATTTGACTTAGAAACAAACCCTTGAAGCCAGCGTTAGTTTTCTCTTCTAGTGAAAATAATACAGAGAATTGCAAATTTATAATGAAGAAGATAGATATCAAATGGATTAGCAGAAAAAAGAATTTATCTGTAAATAAAAAATTCAAGTATTTAGGAATGAGTTGATATTTAGTACAGATTTATCTAATTTGTGACTAAAATGAGCCAAGCCACACAAAAGGCCCAGTGGACTATGACCAGAAACAAACCAACTTGTTTAAAATGTGTCTTGTCTCAAAACTGCATGACCGAGTTATTTATTCAGTATTCACTCCAACAGCGTTTACTGTTACTGTGTGATACTAAGTGTACTTTAGTGGAGTCGTTCAAGTGAGGCTCTTGATGTTGAAACTTGACAAGAATCCAAAGTGAACCGTGGGGAAACTAAAAAGAAAAGAAAAAAGAAAGCACTCCACCTCAGATAATCACTAGTCTTCGAAGCAGCCAATTGCTTCAGATGTTTAAGTCAAACATAAGCCATGTCAAAGATTCCAAACTGCTATCCCAGTTGAAATTTGTATTGGTTCTGTTGAAGGTTGGTTCTAACTACACTATCCCTAAGAGTGGACTGAAAGCCTGTAGTACAACTAGAATACTGTAAATATAGAACCCTGCAGTAACAGTTTTTTTGGTGTGTGTCTGAATTCACTGTCAGTGAACTTGAAATCTAAACCTTCTATGAATGGTTCTATGAAACAGATCCAGAATTAATTTTATTCTGAAACATCAGCAGGTGGTTAGATTGTTTACTTTTATTTTGTTTCAAAACCGAAATGATTGTACCAGACAAATCTTTAAAAACATACAGTCTAAGTTCTCATGGTAAGATCTGGAAGAGGCGTGGTGCATCTTGATTACATTGCTAGACCACGATGGCTCAAGCCATAGCCAGCAACCTGACCAGAAGGGCCACCCTAGTTTAAGGGAAAAATCACTGCATCTGTTTTGCATACCCTGGGACCATTCCTAGCCTGGGTTTAGGCTTATGAGCTACTTTCTCTCTAAGGATTCCTATACAAAAATGCCAGCCTGCAATCCTAATCAGTGACATAATCCTTGAATGTCTTTTCTGTAGGCTTCAAGAAGTTAAGCCTTGTCCTTTCATTAGGATGGACAATGTGTAACTGAATGGCTTTGTTACTAGTTGGTACTTTTCCATATTATGAGTTGCAAAGTAACTGAGGCATGAATACTCCTGAATCCTGAAAAGGTCTCATTAAATGGTTCTGGCAGAAGAGAACTTGGTGAATGAAATGCTATAGATTAATAAATTGGAAGGTGATGAATCTATGTAAGCAAATAGAATAAAATCCCCAAGAACCAGTAAAGCAAAGACGGAGAACAAAACCCAGATGTGACAATGGATGAAGAAAACACTTGGATTCATAGAAAAATCTAGTGGTTTTAATAAGTGATCATTTAGAAATACTATGTACTACTCATGCTAATGGCTAGAAATTGCTCTTCTACAGGCCCAGGAAGAGAGTGAGACCAAATCCCAGGGCTTCACAGAGACTAGTCAAGCATTCTACCATGAAGCTTACCCTGTCCCTAATACCAGCTTCTTTTATTGCTGTCTCACTCACTAGAAATTTCTACTGAACTGTTTTGGGGAAGAGAGATTGTTTCGAGACAGGGTCTCACTGTGTATCTCCGGCTCACCTGGAACTCACGGACTTCTTGCCTTGGCTCCCAAGTATTGGAGTTAATTGTAGGTGTGAATCACCTTGTCCAGTGTGCTGGCTAGTATTATGTCAACTTGACACACACTAGAGTCATCTGAAAGGAGGGAACCTTAATTAAGAAAATTCTTTCATTAGATACAGCTGTAGAGCATTTTCTTAATTAGTGATTGATGGAGAAGGGCTCAGGCCATTGTGGGTGGTGCCATCCCTGGATGGTGGTCTTAGGTTCTATAAGAAAGCAGACTGAGGCCGGGTGGTGGTGGTGCACGCCTTTAATCCCAGCACTCAGGAGGTGGAGCCAGGGGGATTTCTGTGAGTTCGAGGCCAGCCTGGTCTACAGAGCGAGATCCAGGACAGTCACCAAAACTACACAGAAAAATCCTGTCTCAAAAAACAAAACAAAACAAAAAAGCAGGCTGAGGATTCCATGAGGAGCAAGCCAATAAACAGCACTGCTCTGCATCAGCTTCTACCTCCGAGTTCCTGCCCCATTTGAGTTTCTGTCCTGACTTCCTTCATTAATGAACATAGATGTGGAAGCATAAGCCAAATAAATCCATTCCTCCCCAAATTGCCTTTGGTCATGGTGTTTCATCGCAGCAATAGTAACCCTAATGAAGACACCCAGCTAAAATTGAATTTAATTTTTATTTATTATTATTATAGGTCAGATCTTCTGCTGTGGCACACATGGAGATCATACAACAACTTGTGTGTGATGTGGAGTCGGTCTCTTCTCCCACTTTTTTTATTTGTTTTTTTGAGACAAGATTACTCTGTGTAATAGCCCAGGTTGTCCTGGAACTTGCTTTGTAGACCAGCCTGGCCTCAAACTCATGAAGATCCACCTGCCTTTGCCTCCCAAGTGCTGGGGTCAAAGGCATGCGCCACCACCCGGCTCTTCTTTCACTTCTGTGTGACTTCTCAGGTTGATCTCAGACTTTCTTGGTAAGAGTCTTACCTGCGGAGCCATCTTGCCTGTCCATGTTTATTGTTTTTGTTGCTGTTATAAATAAGATTGTTTTCTTAGCTTCCTTTTGAACAGTTCTTTGTTCAGGCACAGAAAGACCCTGGTTCTTGGACTCCCAACTTTGTATTTGGCCACTTTATTGAATTTATTTTTTAGTTCCATGAGTTTTTTTGTTGTTGAGCCTAGTAAAAAGTATTTTTACATGAGCAAGCTTTAGACCAGGCAAGTCTTCAGCTGTTCCATTGAATGCTGTGTTTTCTGTGATCGTCAACTCCATCCCGGTTTTTCTGTGTCTGTTGAGATGACAATATGTCCTTATCCCTTGTGTTGCGGCATACTGTGCTGATCCAGCTGCAATCAAGGAAGACGAACTGGCACCTGTTTCAGAAAAATAATGACAGATACTTTCTTAGCCAGGGCTTTTGACAGGTAGGTGCCATCCTTTGCCCGTTTGCTTAATTCTCCATCTTCTTCTTCTTTCCCTGCACATTAAGTCTCTATGGTGGCCCAGGCACTGCATGGTTATGACAAAAATGAAGTCTCTAGGAAAAAGTTCCTGGGCTCCAGATGCACCAGTGTAAATCACTGGAAGAGCCAGGACAGTTTTTACACAGTGGTTAAATCTCATCACACCGTTTTCCAGAACCCTGTGAACAGAGGAAAGGGTGGAGGCAAACATGTAGTGAGTGGGCTGCTCAAGGGGAAAGCATGATCCAGCTTGGTTTCTTTGAAGGAGGAATTCACTTATTTATTCAACCAATAGATATTTACTGAGGACCTGCTATGCACCCTACACCCCTCTAGCAGGCAGCACAGTCCTCTTCAGGATGTGGTTACAAACTGCTGCTTCCTGAGTCAAGTCTACAGCAGAGTTTTGGGAGTTTTGTTTCAGCGTGTCTCTAGGCCACAGTACCACTGGACCAAGAACGATGCTTTAAATGACATAGCTTTGGATGCAGCAGAAAGCTGATGGGGACTGTGGATTAGCTTGCACAAGCTGGCTTGAGAACAGCACTGGGATGGGCTGTGCATAAAATTGGGCTTTCAGGTCAGTCCACCTCATACTCAGCCATCCCTGAGGCTAGACCTCCCTAAGGAGGGTTCACCTGTCTTTCTGCATAGTATCCATCTAAAGGGATTGGTGACATGCTCTGTCCTCTGGGTTGTGTCATCATATCATTAATCTGGTCAAGAGTGCCCCCTTCTTATAACTTGCACAAAGGCATGGGTTATGCCAGAGGCTGGAAGATACATACAAAGATGGCAATGACACAGAATTGGAGGTGCCTCAATACATTAAAAGCAAACTGTTCATGATCTCTTGGTACTTTTCCATGCTGAACATTTTTTTTTCAAAGGGAGATAGGATGACTAATCTTGATTGTCTTCCTACCAGGATCTGGAATCACTCAAGTGACACACTTCTGATCAGGTCTTACAGGAAGGAATCACTAAAGGGGATCTTCCTTTGAAATGGTGCCACCTCCCTCCTTGTGGTCTAGATTACAAAGAAGTTAGAGGAACAAACAGTGCTAAGCGCCTGCCTGTCTTTGCTTCCTGCTAAATGAGGGCATCTATCCCTCCTCCTGCTGTTACCACTCCCACCTCGGCTGACGTCAGGCGCTGCCTAGCCCCTTTGGCATTCCAACATTAAGAGTAGTGACTTCCCAGGAATTGTCCAGGCATTCATCACTGGGTGGGGATCCTAGAGCATCCAGCTGCATGGACTGAGCAGTAATTGAGGGGTCTCAGCTTCTGTAGCATGCAGACACTTGTGTAAGCCAGTCTAGTGAATTCCCTTTTAGAACGTTCTCCGGAACCTCTTTCTACTCTTCCAGACTCTGAATCTAGAGGATGTTACTTAATAGAAGAGGAGATGTGATAGGGTCAGATATTAAAAGATGCCAGAAAAAGACAAGGAGAAATGAATTGATTGAAGATCACACAGTACCAAAAGGCCCAGTCAAGATGACTGGAGGATACAAAAGGAGCGAAAACATCTAGAAGAAAGCCAATTATGGACAAGACACTAGTCAAAGCTGTCCTTCAGCTTAGCAATATGAATAGTAATAAGAACTACTAGTAATAAGAATTAGTAATTAGTAATAAGAGTCTCACAGGTGAAGATTCTTATGACTAAATGTTTAAAACACACGTAGGTTTTTAAGCTGAGAGGCACGTAGGGAACAACGCCTGCCTTGTACATACATCACTGCCATCCCGGTTGCCTTAGTGTTTCCTAACTGGTCCCTCCCTTTCAACAGGGCTCCCTTTCCAGAAGCAACATTATGACTAACGTGCTGAAATGGATTTGACTGCAAACATCAAAATATTAAAATTCAGCATTTTCTACTAAAGGCAAAGTTTTTAAGAAAAGATTATTCAAGTCTCCTGTGGCATTCTGGCTACTGTATTTTTGAGCTGTGAGTAATAATACACATACAGTAAGACATTCCCAAGTTAAGGGGCAGGTAAGGTCCACTCTTAAGTATTTGTATGTGTCAATAAAGCTTTGGGAGAGAATTAGTCAGGGTTCTCTAGAGAAACAGAACTGATTGGATGAGTACATTCAAAAAGAATTTACTAAATAAACACACTGAAATAGTAGCAACAGTTTTCACTTACCTGAGAGGTTGCAAACCTGAGACTATCCAGTCTCGTGGGTGCCTCAGCAGTCTCAATCTGACACTGAAAGAACAGGGAAGTTCCTGGATAGCCTGGTCCTTAGTCAGTGCTGGAAGCCTGGAATAACAACCCAGTGGGTCTGTTATCAGCAAAGGAATTAGCAGCAGCGGCACCAGGGTAAATCTACTCAATTCAACAGTAAAAGGGAAGTCAAAGCAGGCAAGACAGAAGGGCAATGGAGGAGAAGGCAAACAATCTTTCTTCTGCTATGCCATTTTTATCTGGACTGCTAACAAAAGGTGCTGCCCACACTTGGGGGCAGGGGCTTTTTCCATGCCAGATAAGGCAATTAGAACAGTTCTTTGGGTGAGGCTCCCTGCTCAGGTGATTGTACTTTGGGGCAAACTGTTGTTAAAACCGATTGGTAGACCTCTCATACTGAGTTTCTAATCCAGATTCTGTGCTATGGCCTGAGAATCTGCATTTCCAGAAAGCCGCTAGCTGGGGTTGCTACTGCTGGTGATCACTTTGAGAACAGTAGTTGTAAATACGAATGATGCGCTTCATCACAGTGAAGGAATCATTACTGAAATGCCAAAATTGCAGCTTGTGGCAAAGTCCCTAAGTTAACATGTGGACCTCTCTGCTACTAAGAAAGATTGACAACTTGGCCCAGACAACTTACCAAAGGTATCCTATGCAAAGTGACAAGTCAGATGCAGTAGCATTTCAAACCCTGTCTCGTAGGTGCAGAAAGTTGTCTGTGTTAGGCAAGACTGGTTGGGCTATGCCAAGTAGATGGAAGATGCAGAAATACCAACTGGCTTCGGTTTTCCATTAAATAATGAAGATTCTGGATGGTGAGTTTGAAGACCTGCATGTGCCCCAACATGAATCACTGTGAAATTTGTCTTTGGACACAATAATTTATATTTGAAGAACACAGTAAGTTGGGAACAAGGACAAAAGGAACAGGAAGAATAGACTTCCTGGTGATGTCACAAGTGGTCTGAGAGCCATATGGATTCTTTTCAGATCAAAAGAATCACCACGAATCAGCAAGCTACCCTGGACCACGCATTATTTAAGCTCCTCTTGATTAAATGGCTTACGTAGCTCCACATGAATCACCGAGTTCACTGGAAACAGAACTAACTCTTTCAGCTGTTCCTCCTGCTCTGACTGCCAAATATACCTCTTCAGTGAACAAGTCTTACTCAATGAAATAACAACCAGTCCAGGACTTAGTAGAATAAGCTGTATGGTAGAAGGAATCCCTAACATTTGTCTCTGAGTGACCAACCTTTCCAGCAGTCTATATTACACTCATAGGTTGTTATAATAATATAAATCCACAAGCTAATTTGTGGAAACAATAAGTGATGGGTCGTACTTCAAATGGAATAAGCTTCCTATAACAGTTATTCTGAAAAGGAGCACAGTGGTTCTGAAAATAAAACTGTGTAGGCACTGCATAAATACCATAGGAAAACATTACAGAATCTTATTAGGAATGCTGTTGGAAGTGGCTGTGCTGGGAGGGTGGAGTTCACCCTTCAAGTTTCTTTAAGAGGAAGGTTGGAACTATTGAGTTAGCGCTCAGCTCCTCTCATTAAAAGGGACTTAAATGAAGACTCCTGACTGAGAAAGGGAAGCTAGGCAGGCTGGGTGAAGAAGGCTTCGGCTAACAAGCCTGGTATGGGGGCTCACACAGAGAACCAGCACAATTGACTCCCTTTGTTGTTTTCACGTGGACGGATGTATAGGCGTGAAGGCCCTGATGGGTTAGTTAAGGATATCCCTAGAAAAGGAGCCAGATGGTATAATAAAGCCTAGCCCAGATCAATGTGACATGGCCTCTGCAGCACCCTTTAGTATGGCTCTAACTGGGAGAAAAAAGAAATCTGTTTGTTCTCCTTGCAGTTATATGCTATGCTCTTGGGCTGTGAATGTCTTGAATGTGCCCATATAAATGCAAAAGGCTAAGACCAATGCAGAGCATTGTTTGACTGTGCACACAAAGGGACTTCAATTAGCCCTCCTCCAGGATGTCAGGATTTGATGGTGCCATTGTTTACTCCACATATAAGACCAAGCTAGGTAGCCACAAATTACAGATGGACTGATGAAGAAAGATTGACTAGAGTTCTTTTATGCCCATACTGTGAGTTCAACAGCTTTGAGTTCCTAACAGCTGTGTTTTCCAAACATGGAGGATCACCTGGTCCCAGTGGTTAATTCCTCATTTATTTTGCCTTTAGAGGGTAGACTCACTGGTTTTCATAGTTGAGCCCAAGCCCAAGGATATTCAAACATGAATATTCCTGATTACGGGACCATTCTCAGGAGATAAGGCTGAGGAAATCATGTCCAGATTTGATTCTCACTTCTAGAGTAAACAACATCTTGGAAATACATCAGCACCAGAACTGGGTCTGGAGACCAGGTTACAGCAGGTTGGGGGTCCCATGACTAGAAATTACACAGACAGTGTGAAAATGGCAGCTCACCTTTGTAACGGCTTAGTGTTTGTGGCCTTGAAGACATTCCTTAAGAACTTCAGAAAGTGTAACAAAGGAGGACAGCTGACTTCTCAAAGATCTTAGTTATCGATATTAAATCTTCAACAACTGACTCTTAAAATTTTTGATGCATATTTGACCTCTGTAATGCAACTCTTCTTCATAAGCCCAGTGTCCAAAGTTCACTGAGCTTATGCCAATTTATTTATGCAGTTCTAGTGACTTTCCTGGGTAGTATTTTGTTCAACCTTCCAACGTACTTCCTTGTGTTTTCATTTCAACTGTATTTAAATGCAAAACTGATTGTCAAGGTTATTTCTTGAAATTGTTGATGAGTCTTCAATATTTTTGTCAGTCTTAGGATACCTGCATGATTCTTTTCATAGAAGAAACACACCAAACCATAAAAGTCATGGAATCATGCCCCAGTAGTCTGCTTCTCAAGACCAGGGCATTGCTACCAATCTTCTTCTAAATCTTCACCAACCTCAAACCTCAATTCTTCTGGTGCTGAGGCATTTCGAAGATGTTGTTTGCTCTAGAAGTAAGAATCAAATCTGGACATGATTTCCTCGGCCTCATCTCCTGAGAATGGTCCTGTAATCAGGAATATTCATGTTTGAATATGACCTTGGGCTTGGGCTCAACTATGAAAACCAGTGAGTCTACCCTCTAAAGGCAAAGTAAACAGGGAATTAACCACTGGGACAAGGTGATCCTCTATGTTTGGAAAACACAGCTGTTAAGAATCCAAAGTTGTTGAGTTCTATGAGCATCACCACCAACATCAGAATACAAGCTAGAAGACAGGGGTATTTCAATATTGAGTTCAAAGAAGTAAGGTTTTGCATATATAAGAGTCTAGAAAGAATAAAATAAGGAATAAAAGGCAAACAAATCTTTTAAAATAAAACCTGAGTCTCCATCTTGGTGTGGATCCTGAGTCCCCCTAGATCTTTCCTGCTACTCTTCTCAGCCTTCCCCTCTAACCTATCTCCATTCCTTTGAAACACTTTCTGGCAGAGAGGATGCAGGTAAGCAACTTTTCATTTTCCTTCTTGTCCTCCATTCTGATCTCTCCAGATTTACTCTAAATCCTGCTGCAGCCTGCCTGGAGGATCCCCCCTTCCCACCCTACTTTCATTTCCTGGGACTCAACCTCTTGATACAGGTCTAGGATCCCCATAGCTTTTCCCAACTGCCTCTCTCAGTCTTTTCTCCTACTCTATCTCTATGCTTTTATATCACCCACCTACTAGTAGAAGCATACTTTATCGGGGACCCTACATCTACCACACTTACCTAGAATCTAGAGTGGTCAGCAAAAAACCAAGAATGGAACACCCATCCAACAAAGACAAAACCAGATACTGAAACACCAAGGAACATCTCAAACATCATAATTACAGATGCCTTGATCCCAGAGCAAAAGCACAAACATGAACAGCCAAAAAAAAAAAAAAATGCCATCTCCAGAAGCCAGTAACCCTACTGCAATAGAACCTTAGAAATAGTAAATTCTATTTAAGTGCAAGATAAGGTATTCAAAACAACAATTATGAATTTGTTCAAGGACCTTAAGGAAGATATGAACAGATGCCTTAATGCAGACTATGAAAATATAAGCAGTGGAATGAAACCATGAAAGTGTTTCAAGACATGAAAGTAAATATAAGATCACTAAAGAAAATCAAACTGAAAATGAAAAACTTAGGATGTCAAACAAAAACCTCACCAACAGATCTCTAAGACATGGAAGAGAAAATGTCAGGACCTGAAGACAAGGTAGAAAAAATGGGTAGCTCACTCAAGGAAAATGTTAAATTAAAAAAAAAAATCCAGGTACAAAACATCCTGGAAATCTGGGGCACTATGAAAAGACCAAACCTACAAATAACAGGGATAGAAGGATGATAAGAAACCCCGGTCAAAGGCACGGAAAATATTTTTTAACAAAATTATAGAAGAAAAATTCCCCAATCTAAAGAAACAGGTATCTATTAAGGTACAAGAAACATTTAGAACATCAAATAGACAGGGCCAGAAAAATTCCTGACCACAAATAATAAATAAAGCACAAAATTTATAGAACAAAAAAAAAGATATTAAAAGCTACAACAGGAAAAGACCATGTCATATATAAAGGCAGGATCATTAGACTAACACCCAACTTTTACATGCAGACTCTCAAAGTCAGAAGAGCCTGGACAGATGTTCTCCAAGATCTGAGAGCCTACAGATGCCAGCCCACAACACCCAGCAAAACTAGCAATCAAAACTGACAGAAAAAGAAAAATGTTCAACAATAAAAACAAATTTAAGCTATTTTTATTTACCAGTACAGCTCTACAGAAAGCCTTGGAAGGAAAACTTTGATCTAAGGGGTAACTACACCCAAGAAGACACAAGGAATAAATAATCCAAGAACAGTAAAAATACAAAAGAAATGTAACATGATCACATTGTAGCAACAAAATAACAGTAATGAAAAAAACACTGCTCACTAATAACTCTCAGTTATTGTTATTGTTAGTGGTCTCAGTTCCCCAATAAGAAGGCAGAGTAAGAGATTGGATTAGAAAGCAGAATCCATCTTTCTGCTGCATCGAAGAAACATACCTCACCATCAGGGATATACATCATCCTAGTTTAAAAGTATGAAAAAAGATATTCCAAGCAAATAGACCCAAGAAGGAATCAGATATAACTACTTTAATATCTGCAAAAATAGACTTCAAATAATCGGCCTCGCACGCGCCTCCCACCCAGCGCTGCCACGATGCCCAAGAGGAAGGTTAGCGCGGACGGGGCGGCGAAGGCGGAGCCCAAGCGGCGCTCGGCGAGGCTGTCGGCCAAGCCCGGACTTGCCAAGGTGGACTCGAAGCCGAAGAAGGCCGCAGGAAAGGATGAATCATCAGACAAAAAAGTGCAAACAAAAGGGAAGAGGGGAGCAAAGGGCAAACAGGCTGAGGTGGCTGACCAACAAACCACAGATGTGCCTGCAGAAAATGGAGAGGCTGAAAACCAGAGTCCAGCCTCTGAAGTAGTAGAGAAAGAAGCCAAGTCTGACTAACCATCCATCGTGTCTGTCAGTGTCCCCGCCTCCCTTCTTGTGCAATCCAGAGGAATATTTTTATCAACTATTTTGTAAATGCGAGTTTTTTAGTAGCTCTAGAAACATTTTTAAAAGGTGGGAGGAAGTCCCGCCTCATCCCATTTTTTAAGTGTAAATGATTTTTTTAAGAGGTTAAATCACTTGCTGGTTGTTTATTTTTTGGTACAACCAGAAAATAGCAGGATACTGAATCAGGAGAGGCTGTGACTGTCTCGGGGGTCACCATAACATTCCGTAGAGGGGGCTAGTTTTATATCCTACAACACAAAGCATACTAAATGGTAATTTGGAGTCTTGGCCGTGCATTTGTGTCTGGAATATTTTCAGTTATTTCTGGTCTCGTGTTTCTAGTAGAACTGTATTCTAAAAAACCGCTCCTCGGTCCTTGCCCTGTCAGAACTGTCTCTGGTCACAGCAGTCCATTTTCCTAACAATTGTGATAATGTGCTGTGAAAGATTGAAATTTTGAATATGTACTGTATGTGGCATAAAATTGTGAGTCAGTGGAATTAAGGATTGTGAGCATTTAATTGTTATGTGAGGTCTTAGGGAAAACTTGCCAAGTTTAGGATGGAACATCACTGGAATAAGTTCAAAGAGAAACAACACATGGCTCTTTTGGGTACGTGAACACAATGTGTGGCTCTTAGAGTTTGGGTCCATGTTTTAAGAATTGAAACGTCTGTGTACTCAACCAATAAAGTCTCAGTTGTGAAAGAGTAAAAAAAAAAAATAGACTTCAAATAAAAAGAAATAGGAAGGCTATCATAAACCCATTAAATGAAAAGTCCGCGAAGAGGATATTATAATTCTAAACATTTATGTACCAAACACAGGAGTACCTATGTTCGTAAAAGAAACACTACTACAGCTAAAATTATATATTGGCCCTCACACAATGATAGTGGGAGACTTTAATTCACTACTGTTGCCAATAGACAGTTCATCCAGACAAAGCTAAACATAGAAATGCTGGAGCTAAGTGATGTCATAAATCAAATGGACCTAGCGGATATCTACAGAACATTTCACCTAAATACTGAAGAACATACTTTCATTTTGGCAACTCATGGAACTTTCTCCAAAACTGAGCATGTATTAGGACACAAAATAAATCTCAACAGATACAAAGAAAAACATTGAAATAACACCCTGTATCCTATCTGACCACCATGGATAAAAGCTTGATATCAACAGCAATTGAAACAGCAAAAAGTAGGCAAACTCATGGAAATTGAGCAATTCACAACTGGATGAAAATTGGGTCAAGACAAAAATCAAGAAGGAAACTAAAAACTCTTTAGACTTGAATGAAAATGAATATATAACGTACCCAAACCTGTGAGACACAATGAAAACAATTCTAAGAGGTAAGTTCATTGAACTAAGTGCCTACATCAAAAAACTGGAGAGTTTGTTAAATTAGTAACTTAATGAAACATCTGAAAGTTCTAAAAAAAAAAAAAAAAGAATAAATAGTATCCAAAAAGAGCACATAGGAAAAAATAATCCAACTCAGGGCTGACACTAATGAAACAACAAACAATATCAAGAATCAATGAAATGAAGAATTAATATCTTGAGAAAATTAATAAGATTGACAAACATTAAGCCAAAGTAACATAGACACACAGAGAAGATCCAAATTAATAAAGTGAGAGGTGAGAAGGGGAACACTACAACAGACACCAAGGAAATTCAGGGAATCAAAGGACATACTTTAAAAATTTGTATGGCACCAAGCTAGAAAACCAAAAATAAATGGATGAATTTCTTGATATACACAAACTACCAAAGTTAAATCAAGATAAAATAAGCAATTTAAACAGATCCACAACCCCTAGTGAAATAGAAACAGTAATTAAAACATCTCCCAACTAAAAAACAGCCCAGGGCTAGGTGGATCCAGTGTAGAATTATGCCAGACCGTCAAAGAAGAATTAATGCTGATATTCCTCAAATTATCCTGCAAAATAGAAATTAAAGCAATACTTCCTAATTCTTTTTAGAAGGCTACTATTTCCCTGATACCAAAACCACACAAAGACTCAACAAAAATGGAGAATTATAGATCAACATTCCTTCTGAACACAGATGCAGAAATTCTCAATAAAATACTTGCAAACCAAATCTAAGAACATATAAAAAAAGATGATCAATGTGGCTTCATTCCAGAGATGAAAGGATGGTTCAATATATGTAAACCAATAAACTTAATCCACCATATAAACAGATTAAAAAACAAAAACCACATTATCATCTCATTACATGCAGAAAAGGCCTTTGACAATGCAACATCCCTTCCTGATAAAAATACTGGAGAAACACGGACTACAAGAGACGTACTTCAACATAATAAAGGCAATTTACAACAAGCTGAAATCAACCAAATAGGGGAAATTCATTTCCCCCCAAACTCAGGAACAAAATAAGGGTATCTACTCTCTCCATCCCTATTTGATATGGTACTTGAAGTGGTTGGCTTATAAGGTTGAGGAGGCAGAGGTACAAGAGTGTTCTTTGCTTCATGTATGGGTATGTGTGTGGTTCTCATGGGGAACATGGAGTGTGAATGTATGTTGTATTTATGTGATAGATATTATATACACATATTGATACACACACATACACACACACACACACACACACACTAAGTATAGTGTGTACATTCAGAACATGCATATTTAAATGCCAGTTCTATAGGTGGGAGTGTGTGATGTGTGGAGTGTGTAGGTGTATGATGATGACACATGGCTCCTCTCCTATGGAATCACAAAGAAAAGGAGTGTAACTGCCTGTGCTGGTTAGTTTTGTCAACTGGACACAGATTAGAGTCACCTGGGAAGAAGGAACCTCAATTCAGAAAGTGCCTCCATTAGATTGGCCCATGGGCATATCTTTGGGGAGTTTTCTTGATTAATGGTTGTGGGAGGGCACAGTCCACTGTGAGTAGTACTACTCATGCTTGGGTAGTCCTGGATTATATAAGAAAGCAAACTGAGCAAGTCATAGGAAGAAAGGCAGTAAACCTTTCATATTCTCTACTTCAGTTCCTTCATCTAGGTTCTTATCTTGAGATCCTGTTCTGCCTTCTCTGAATAGATTGTTATCTGTAAGCTTAATCAACCCTGTTCTTCCCCAACTTGCTTTTGGTCAGTGCTTTATCATAACAACTAAGAAGTAAACTTAATATAGTGTTCTTCATAGTAGCTTTCTCTCTTGGAGCAGAAGATGGGAAAATGAATACTATGAAAGAGAAACTAAGCAGAAGAAATGATTCCTAAAATAACTGACAGACATTATAGTGACTTTTTTTTTCTTTTGAAGTATGTAACTGGGGTGCAAGCAATTGGGCAGAGGAAGAAACCTCAGTGTAGCTGTAACTTTAATGCTACAGAATCACTCTCTAGGAACTAGAATCATAGGGATCTTGGCAGGATGAAAGAGAAATGGCAGAAACAAACAAACAAACCCAAAAAAAGGAACAACAGGACCCTTAAGTTGGGGACATCTTGGGTGGCAACTGCTCTGTTCTCTCCTTCAAATGTGGATCCATCCACATGTAGTTCAAGTAGGCAGGCAGCAGAGCCACTTAGAAAATAAGAAGGCATGTAAGTCATGACTGTTGGACTGAATATTACACTGCAATATTTAATATCTACTGCTGTGGAACAATCATTGTACACTGTAAATATGTGTTGCTCTCATTGTTAATAAAAAGCTGATTGGCCAATAGCTAGGCAGGTTTTGGGGGGCAGAGAGAATGCTTGGAAGAAGAGCAGAGTCTGAGAGTCTAGAGCTAGATGCAGAGAAATCAGGATATATAGAAAATGAGGTAACAAGCCATGAACCATGTTGTAGAACTTAGATAAGAAATATGGATTAATTTAAATTGTAAGAGCTAGTCAGTGACAAGCCTAAGCTATCTGCTGAGCATTTATAATTAATATAAGTCTCTGTGTGGTTATATCACGAGCAGATGGTAGGGCAGAAAAATCCACCTACAACCTACCATATATATTTTTGATCTGATTCTACTAGTGACTGGCCTTTGTTAAAAATGTTGAAATCCAAAGACAACAACATGCCCATACTTGGAGTGTTTCACACACTTTGTGTACATCTAACTTTCTTCACATACTCTACATAAGATTTCTCTTAACTCAAGATGTAACTTAATAATTCCATACAATATGTAGTATTTTCTCTAATTTTTTTTCAAAACTATGCTCTATGATAGAACTTAGTGAAAACCAAGTGGACCACCACAGTGAACAGAACATTCTGGAGTATCCTAGAAAACAGAGCTGTGACATCCATACACCTGGGCCACCCCTCTGTGCTCAGTTTTGAATCTTGGCTCTGTCCCCTCCTGGTCACGTGCCTCTGGGAAAATTACTGATCTTTTGTAAGCTTCAAATCGATCAGCCATCACAAGCACATCATTATACTTCTCTTGGTTGGTGTCAGAGCTCAGTGAATACACTACACAACAGAAAATAAAGCCTAAAGCAAATAAAACAGAGGGAAGCCAGCGAGGAGGAGGCAAGGCTGACCTATGCCCCAGGTGTTACCAGACCTGCAGTTTTCTTCTAAACTCATGTTGCAACCAAAACAAAGAGAACACATGTTTCCCTTCATGTGATATCTTCAAGCCAAAGATCAAATTCTCCATGATCACCCAGAGCCTTGAAGTGTGCCTACTTTCATGTTTCCATCCTCAGACAGGCGTCATGACCTCCTTTCCTTTCAAAGCAACACAGCTGTTCCTCACTAATGTCTACAAACTCTATGTGAAAATAAAATAGAGCCACAGATATGAGGAAATGAACCTTATTATGATCCCAAGCAGGGAAGTTTCCAGACATGTTACTGGGGAGAGAGACTTAGGAAGAGTAGGGATTGGAATCTCTCTGGAACAGTTAGATTCTGCATAAAGGGTTCCCTTTTCACACTTGCAGCCCCCTCCCACCCTGGGAGAAAAATGAAATTAGTTCTTATTAACTTAAGCTATTACTCCTCTAGGTTAACATTTATGCATTCTTGCCAGTGTTCAGCACCTTGTTAATTGGTAATAGCATGGGGTCAAGTTGGATAGTTAAACTATATTTTATTGCTGCAGACATTAGTTACTGGCCTGTGAAGAGGGTTTTCTTGTGTGTACATTTTTTATTCTATAAGCACATCTTGCTTCATAGACTTAATTTATCAGGTGATAAATTAAGACATTACAATGACTTTCTTAACAATCTGAAGAAATGGAATTCCAATATGCCATATGCCTTCTTAGAGCTGACAGTTGTTTTCCTGAAATACTTGAGGGGACACTAGCCCACTCTAGCTAGCATGTGGCTCCAGCAGGTCTTGCCCTTCTTGCCCATTCCCTCTGCCTTGCTAAAAACCATTAGATTATATTCCTAAAGCTAGTCACCAAAGTCTGGTCCTTTATTTGGCCAATCCCTCCTCCTGAGGCTGACCACCAAGGTAGCTGAATCAAGGTATTGAAGTTCAGCAATCAAAAGCCCCCTTTGGTTCATCTAATTAACTTGCCAAATTAAAATTAAACACCTCATCCTAATATGAGGTTTCCCATTTTACCTTTATAAACCACCACTTATTTGCCTATGGCCCTCGTCTGTCTCCCCTCTTTCCAGAGACAGTCTGTCGTCCTCGAGGACAAATATCCCTGACCCCTTTCCCTTGTCCCCTTCCCCTACTCTCTCATCCCTAAACCCCCTCTTTGTCTCTTATCCCCTGCCCTCTGTACCTCTGGGGCAAATAAACCTCCTTTGTGATGAGAACTTGGTCTTGGGGGCCCTGAGCCATCACTTTTTCTTTCAATACATGAAGTAATGCCCAAGGATGACTTGTCTTTCTGATAAACGGCCGCATAAACAAAGGGCTTGGAAACTAATGAGGCAGGATCATTCTGCTTTTCCAAAGGGAAAATGTTTAGTTTCCTAAGACTTTTTTTTAACCTTCTCATTATGCAGTGTGTACCCACAAATTAAAACAAAAATAGTTTGAGTTAGACAAGCCGCATAATTTTGGAAGTGAAGCTAGATATATCCGGTTGTTTTATTTGCACATGCCCTGCATGTTCCTACTTTGATTTAAGTTCATCTGGAAGTGTGAGATATTTGCAGATGTCACACTCTTGGTAGGAACATTCATTCTTACAAACAAGAACTCTTTTAGAAATCTGATAGATCCTTTGTAATTCAACTGCAGTAAAACTTAGGTATGTATTATTTTCAGGTTAATTAGTTCAAAAAGTCATAATTAAGTTTTCTTAAACCACTGGTCAAATCCACAAGATAACAAAGAGACAGAACTTCAATGCATGTATTTGGCAATTCCTGTTAACTATGTATAGACAGAAGGAGGCCATCACCATCCTGTCAGGACATTACTCTTTTATAATCCATTTTACCTAAGGACAAGAGAGGCTCACAACTTCTGACAATTTTTAAAGTGATCCACTGGAAGGACAGTTTCATGTTTATCATTTTATTCAGTTTGAGTCACTCCTTTAATCAGGGGAGTCTATAGGCCTTTTGAATGTCTATTCAAATTCATTTAGTTTCAAGTTCAGTAATAATGAACTTATTACTTATTAATAGTCTAACTGTCAAATTGATGAAGAACTAAGTTAGCCATTTATGGAAGAAGGCTTTCTCCCAAAGACTATATTGTGTATTATTAATTTTTTGAGATGGAGAATTGGCTGATCTGGCACTTGTGTTGCAACCTAGGCTGGTCTCAACTCATTGCAATCCTCCTGCCTCAACTTTCCCATGGAATTACAGGAATGTACCGCCTTGCCTGGCTTAATATCTGTACATTCTAAATCAGCATATAATGTCACAGCACCATAGCTGGAGTCATGTAAGTCCTGGAATCATCTTCGAAAACCCATCAGCAGATAGTTGAAGAGAGTTTTGAGGAACAGCATGTAATATAACCAGTTGCCCTGTCTCATTTGTGGAGAGAATTGTGACTTGGTTACGGAGTGTCTCGCGGCTCTCTCGTGTCTCAGTGGTCCTGATTTTTCCTGTATTCAGGCCACAAGGAAGATAACCAGGAACAGATCTCAGAGGAGAACATGCATAGCTGTCCTGCAGAAGCAAAGTGGCCACAGCTGAGAGCCCATCGCTCGTCTCTGCTAATGTGTGCATCTATTGGTCGAATTTCCTTTCTGAGGAGAAACCTATGAAAGACAGTAAGAAAATGATTCAGATTACATTTTTAAATCTGGCGTAGGGATAGATAACAGAAATTCTGGGTTGGCCAAAAGGAGAAATATTACTCATGAACTCCCCACACACTTATTCAGAAATTTAAAGGTGGGCAATTGACAGTCATTGTTTCAAGTACTAACACAGGCTAACCACTGAGGCAATCAGTGTGGTCTAATTCTAATCATGAATGGAGAATATTTTACATCAGAATTCTCATTCTCTCTGGCATTGCAGTGGCTTGGGCATTTGCTTGTAAAAGTAAGTCATCTCTACTGTTACCTCCCAGGCTTACCCTCCCCCCAAAGAAGAAGCACTTGCCAAGTGCACACAATTGCAGGTTAAAATGTTTCCCTAGTACATGCCTGGAATCCAGCACTTGAGAGGCTGAGGTAGGAGGTTGACCTCGACCAGTGGGCACTACAGAGCAATATCTTGTCTCAAAAAAACCAAAAGAAGGGTAAAATGTACTGACCGTATTGTAAAAGCCACAGAAAATACCATAACTGTAAAATTTGTTAGTGCAGTATGAAGACTAAGATGAAAGTGTTTACATATTTTCATAGGCTTTGGATAGAACAGCATAAGTGAACATGACAGAGAAGATAGAACCAGAGGTTTATACGTGGCAACAGGAAACAGGAATAGAGTTGTCATTAAAGAACATGTTTCATTTATTCATCATAACATAAAAATATATTGAGTATTTATGTTTGATAGCCTACATTTGGAATACCCAAGACATGAAAGGCTAACATCTTTGTTAAAAAAAAAAAAAGCCGTGAAGAAAATGTTAGTTTTCTCCATCTAAAGAAACATCTCTATGAAACAGATAAAGATCAGTACAGAAAACCACAAGCCATCAACACGCAAAGAAGAAGTGATGATGTGGTGCCCAGCCCCCACTGATATATCTACAACACAACTCCTGCCTCTAAGGTTTAGTGATCCTAGCAGAAGAGGGGGTGGAAAGGTTGTAAGAGCCAGAAGAGCAGGGAGTTTGGTGTGAGACTGTGTCTCCTAGAAAGGTCAGAGGTTACACCCATGAAGTCTCATCAGATGGTTGCCTAAAAAATGACCTGCACAAAGATGACACCAACAGGCAGGCTACCATGGAAGGGGGGACGTTCATGGGGCCACAACTCTAGGCAAAGAACTATAGGCAACAAAGGTATGTATGCTGACAGGGGAGAAATAGCCTTCTCCAGGGAAATGTTCCCAATGTGTGTGTGTGGTTTTTTTTGTTGTTGTTGTTGTTTTGTTTTTGTTTTTGTTTTTTTTTTTTTGGTTTTTCGAGACAGGGTTTCTCTGTGTAGCTTTGTGCCTTTCCTGGAACTCGCTTGGGAGACCAGGCTGGCCTCAAACTCACAGAGATCTGCCTGCCTCTGCCTCCCGAGTGCTGGGATTAAAGGCGTGCGCCACCACCGCCCTGCCCCAATGTGTTTTAGATACCAAGTGGTCAGCCTTGAAATCATATACAAACAAATAACATTATATAGAGTTAGCAGGTTATATTTATATATTTAGAAATATATATGTAAACATATATAAATATGTATTCCTAAATATGTTAACACATCTACATATTTGTAAATTTATTATATATATATATATATATATATACACAGAGAGAGAGAGACATGTAACAACAATTAAAAATATAAGTCATGAATTTGAGAGAAAGTGAGGGGTACATGGGGAGAATTAAAAAGAGGAAAAGGAGGAGGGGGAATGATATATTTATATTTTAATTTCAAAAAGATTTTATGTATTATTTTCAGATTAATTAGGGAGTTTTGAGTATGAACACAGAGGAAGATGGTCATGTAAAAGGAAGGTACAAATAGGAGCTGAGCTGACCCATGATGGCTGTTTCTAATGTTTACTTTTCTTCACCTGAGAGGCAATCCCTTGGACATGTCTGTGAGGGTGTTTCTAGAAAGGTATAATTGAGCTGGGAAGATCTACCTGAATGTGGGCAAGGGCCATCCATGGACTTGGGTTCTGCACCAAATAAAACAGAGAGTAAGTGGAACACCAGCATTCATCCTATCCTGCTTGCTCGCTGCTGGCTCAGTAAAACCAGCTGCTCTCGCTCCTGAGACCACGTGTTCCCTGCTGGGGTGGCTCAAACTCTAAGCCCAAATAAACCCTTCCTCTCTTGTGTTGCTTTTTGTTAGATATTTCATTACAATGATGAGAAAAAAAAACTCACGTTCAGAATACCTGGAACTACCGGAAGTTGAAAGAGGCAAGGCAGGAACCTCCCTTACAGAGTTGGGATCATGACCTTGTCAACACCCTGATTTGAAACCACTAGGAAGAATGTTTCTGCTCTCTGAAACCACCTAGCTTTTGGTCTGTGTATTTCCATTACTACAAAACAAATCTAGTCGGTGTTCGGAGTGGTAGAAATGGTCAGCTATGATGTTTAGGCACTGGTCTTTTCTACTTCTAGCACATTGTCACAAGTCCTTATTTCATAACCTTCTAACTCATTAAGCAAACTCCCACTCTGCACCACAAGAGAAGTTGACAATGCACTCCAGTGCCAGGTATGCAATGCAGCCAGCCAGAGCTCACGGTTGACGTTTGAAGAAAACAAACAAGCAGCATGTTTTCAAGATGGACTAACTCTGTTATGCCATAGTCATTCTTGAAATATGAAAGCAATTTCCCATCCCACCCCCAACAGCACATGAAAGGAGATGGAAATTTGCTTTGTAAAATCACCTTTGTAAATGGAAGCTGTCGCTCATTAACATCTGTGGATTTCAACACATGAAAAAGCTCATTGTTTTGTGATGTTCAGAGAGGAAGCAGGCAATTCTCCAACACTTTGGGAATGTTCATTGACTTCAATGTGTCTCCAAAGCATTCAAACAAACCACAGACAATGGATGAGCTCAAGGCTGGAAGTTAGTTGACTGGAGGATTATGCCAGGTGGTATTCAGCTCCATCCCTGCTCCAGATACAGCTAGCCTTCCTCACTGTGTGAGCATTTTTTCCACCCCAAAAAGTTCCTGGTTCACAAATGTGGACCCCAAAGACCCTGGCCAAATGCCCCTAAATCTTCTTCAGGATACCCTCAGTCTCTGCAGAATTAGGGGTACTGCAGGAGACAGTATCTGTCTGTGGAGTGGTAAAGGATGTAGGGAGGAATCAGAATGTGCCAGATGTGCTGTCTTGAAGCCCACAGTAGTCTAGAGGGAAGGGAAAAGGGTACCGGTGGACAAGAAGCTAGGCTCATGCTGAGGCAGAGAACTGGCTTAAAAAGAGCATTTTAAATCCACTCTTCCCAGCAATGTTCCCTATCAAGGTAAAGAATGGACTATAACAATTTCTAAATGTGATTTATAGTTTATGTACAGTGTGAGACTCTCTATTTACTCTTGAACCTGACATTGATTATTTAAAAAATTCTGCTGGTATTGAAATTTCACCATCCATCGCTTGTTTACCTTTTACAATGTGTGAAGCATTTCCAGGTAAGATGGTAGCCTACAGGTTATAGGCATCTCTATGTGACCCGATGAAGGGAAGGAATCAGAATGAGAAGAAAGGAAAAAGACTCTCTTCAAAACGAGAGAGTTGGAAGTTCACAAAGGTAGTGATAGAATATTTTAAAAGTACAAAGAAAATGAAAATATTATTCAGAGAAGAAGCCAAGCCAACTACAGCTCCAACTATGTGGCTCTCCCAAGCAGGGAGGCAGAAGTCTCCTCCAAAAGGTCAGCCAGGAGAGCTCTTTGGAAAGATAGTGGCAGTCCTGTTCTCAGGGCAAGCCATGGGCCTCAACAGCCTCAAAGCCAGTTGTGGGTTCTGGTGAGACAGAGAGCTCTGCAATGTGTAGGAATCTCATTCTGTCACTTAGTATGGCTTGCAGGACAGGGGTCACGTGCCATCTACAGCAAGGACCTATTGTTTAAAACAGCTGCCCTGGTGACATTAACACAGAGAAAAAAAAACACAAGACCCCAGAAACCTGAATTTAATTTGCCACAGGGCAATGACAGCCTCTGCAGGCAGTTGTGAAACACTGGAGGGCAGATGATGCCAAGGCTAGAGTACCTAGCTCTGCTGTGGGCTGCCAGGAGCAGATCTCATGAATGTCAATAACCCTGCAGTCTGACAGTCCTGAGACTGAGGTCAGGCAACCCCTGGAGACATCTATTTCTGATCACTGCTGTAGAACCTGGAAATTCTGAAGCCCAGCAGTCTCCTTGACATTCACAGCTGTGTCTTTCCTTCAGGGTGATTATACCCTTAGGAGGCCTTGGAAGCACAAACACAAGTCTCCTCAACAATGACAGCATATGAAAGAATAAATGTCATGACAGGAGTAACTAAACAAAGGAGAACTAACAGGAAATTCATCACATCCCACACAGCGAACCAACCCTTGATACAGACAGACGAAAGGAACAGATCAAACAGTAATCCAGCCAGGCAGAAACAACCACAAAATTGAAGAAATTGGCAAATATCTCCCAATGAAATCTTAAATGCAAATGGTCTCACCTCACCAATCAAGAGACCCAGTCTGGATGACTGGAAGAGAAAACTAGATCCAATCATCTGTTGTCTCCAAGAGACACAGCTTTCTGGTAAGAACACCACAGACTGAAAGGCAAAGGATGAAAATTAATATATCAAGCTACAGAAAGGAAGCAAGACAAAACCCTACACAAACTAAAGAAAAGAAATAGAGAGAAGATCTAAATCAATAAAATCATACTTCAAAGGGGGGATATGACAACAGATGCCAGTGAAATCCAGAGGATCATTAGGAAAAAAAAACATAGAAAAAAACATTACACAAAAAAAAATAAGAAAAGCAGAGAACTCTAGAAAAAAAATGGATAAATTCCTTGACACATATGAGATACCAAAGTGATTTCAAGAACATATTTTAAAAACTTAAGAAGATCCAAACAAATGACAGGTTTGAAGAAGGAATAAAAGATCTACTTATAAAGAAAAATACAGGACTAGATGGATTGATGGCAAATTCTACAGAACATTTAAGAAAGAACTAGCACTAGTATTCCCCACACTGATAGACAAACAGGAAGGAAAGGAACACTATCAAAATCATTCAGTGATGCCCATATTACCCCAATATCCAAACAGAATAAGACAAAGGAGAAGCATAAATTGTGGTCATACTTCCTTCATGAACATCGATGCACAAATTCTCAATACATTCTTGTGAATTCAATAACACATTAAGAGGATCATACAAC
>CABHPQ010163407.1:0-19289 GCA_902168405.1 Peromyscus aztecus | reverse complement strand
CACATGGTTCTGAATGACCGGAGCCCAAAGTGCCCAGAGCAGCACCCAATACTGTGTGTCGGCTGCAGTCAGCATCCTGCCCCTTTCCTGCTCTCAGCCTCATGAAGGCCCCTCCACCCTCTAGCCACGATGTCTGCTACCAGAATCTCCTCTCCTGGAAGGCAGTCGTGAAGCAGAAAATAGAGACCTACTTGTCACGAGCACCCATGGGTACCCTGACAGCTTTCTGAACCTGCATTTTTGCTATGCCTTGCACCCTAGAGGCCGGGGCACATATATGTGGTATCAGAAGGCTCCAGACTGGGGCTCCTCTCTTCGCTTGGCTAGCCAGTGTGGGGTTGATGGTGGTTTTCCTGCTCTGTGATATGGGGAGAGGTAGTTTGTGGGTAGCACCAGGAGCCTCAGTCCAGAATCTCACAGGTTCAGTGACACCGGGGACTAGCCTCTGAGGACCGTAGTCAGGACGTGGCCTATGAGTGGCATTAACATTTTCTCAGAAGCCTGAAAGGAGGCTTTGGTGCTGGAAACCATACAGAGAGCATGGTGTGTGGGGAGGTGGGGAGGGGCCCAATGTATCATTCTCGGCAATCCAGAGCTGGTAACTAGACATGACATGGTTGGGACAGAGCCTGGCACACTGGCCTGGGCTTCTTAAGCACCTCCTGTCTTGGCTCTGTCTTTCTCCCCATAATGCCATTGTCATCCACATCCGTAGTGAAGGATGTTCCTAACCAAACTTTAAGCAGAGGTGGGTTTTTCTGATGGGCTGTGGGCACTAGCACAACCTAAGCATCCTAGTTAGCGTTAATTGTCTACATTAACTGTCAGCTTGACCCAACCTAGAATCAGCAGAATAAAGAGTCTCAGTTGAGTAATTGTCTTTGTTAGGTTGATCTATGGGCATGCCTGGAAGGGACTGTTTTGCTTGTCTTAACTGATAGGAGGGCTCATCCCATTGTGGGCAGCACTATCCCCTGTGCAGGTGGTCCAGAGCTATGTTAGAAGGATAGCTGAACACAAGCCATCAATTAGCATCCTCCATGGTTTCCACTGTAGTTTCTTGGCTATGGGTGAGTTCCCTAGACAGAGGTAATGCTTTGAGGAGTAGCAAACAGGTCTAGCCTCAGGTTCCTGCTTGAGTTTCTGCCCTGACTCCCCCTAATGAATGTGACCTGAAAGTGTAACATAAAATCAAACCTTTCCTCCCTAAGTTGCTTTGGTCAAAGCGTTTAATCACTGCCACAGAAAACAAACTAGAATATTGAGAAACTATGTTACCATCACAGTCCAGCAAACAGTGTGAAAACAACTTATTCCCACACATCCCTGACCGTATTGTATCTTAGCAGCAGCCCAGGCAGCCCTCCAGAGCTGGCTGAGGACTTTAGCGGCACTGGTAGCTAAAGCTGACACAATCTGGGTCTTTTGCCCACCCCGGTTGCCTCTTATTTCCGGTACTACCCAGTCTTGCTCTGGAGAGATTTGAGTCCCTCTTGCTCTGCCTGCCATGGAGAGATGTGACAAGGCTTACAGGACCTCAGATTTCAGGCTCCTGTCTCTGGGCCCAGGGAGAAGCTTCCAGTTCTCTGCTTCTGCCCACTATCCTGCAGACCTCTGAAAAGAAGAGCCTTGGGGAGAAGCGCCTCGATCCCCGGGAGGCCCTTCCTGGCTGCAGTGATTAGCTCCGCTGCATCAAAGGACCCTGATTCACAGAAGCACAGCTTCCCTCCCATCTCCGTTAGAGCTTCCAGAAGTCCCTGACTGCTCCTTACAGGCCTCCTCTATCAAGGGGCCTCCCAGCCTCGGACTCCCAACGCCCAGTTCCTAAAGAGGCCACAGCCCAGTCCCCGGGAAGGAGAAGTCGGAAAAAATGGGCCGTTGACTCATGTTTCTTTTCTGAGGTTTGCCCAGGGGGAAAACACCCAGGAAAAAGGAACCCGGCCTCTTCTCGAAATCAAAAAGGAACACAGAGCTTCTATCAGCCATGAAAGGAATGGCAAATGAGTACAAATCAGCTGTCATTAAAACAAGAAAGGCCTAATAGATTCTGTGCCCGAAGCAGAGGCAGTGATGGGAACCGCCCAGAGCGGTCAGCACGCAGGAGATGCCTGAGCACCATGACTGTTACCACCATCCTCAAAGGGACAGCCTCCCCATCCCACTATCTGTCATTTGTGTTTGTAGAGGGGCCTCTACCAGCTTGCCTGGGAAGAAGCCCTTGGGAGACTCTGGCTCTACCCAGTCCACAGCCCCTGAAGCTGTCTGCCTGGGAGGTAGACACTAGGGGGAGGGACAGAGACCAGGCCTTTTAAGTCTTTTAAGAGCTCTAGGGACACTTACCCTGTTATCACCTTCTGGGGCCAATGGGTCTGTCATCCAGGACCCGAACCTTGAGCCAGAGGTCTTGACAGTCACCGGGTCACTTATGCCTGTCAGCTTCCCGCAGGCTGGAACAGAGTGCACATGAGTCAGAACTAACAGACAACCGAGAGCCTTGGACCCCTCCTCCAGTGGCACAGCTGGGCTGGGGGGGCACTTCATCCTCTTCCCCTCCAAATCTAGAGCCCAGCAGCCCATAATGGCACTTACACAAGCCCCAGCAGTGGCCCAGAGGAGCCACCTCTTCCTCTAGAGAGAGCAATTGAGCAGGCTTTAGCGTGACTGCTTGGGAGCAAGAGGCCAGGGCAGCCCCCGTAACAAGTGAGGGTTGGCCATAGCAAGCCTCACTCTTCTCTGGGAAATGGGGCAAAAGAGCTCAGTCCTCTCTGGCCGCTGGAATAAAGCACTGAGCCAGCATGGCAGGCAGCAGGTGGGAATTTAGGCTCTGTGGGAGACACTGGACCCAGGCAGGATTCACCTCCCCATACAGAAAGACAATCCTAGCAGCCCGTAACAGCACCCACACTGTGGGAGCACCTCCCTTGTGCATGTGTCGTCCGTCTCGGAAGCAGCGCCCTGATGGAGGCAGATGGAGGCTTGCGGCTGTCCTGCTATGCGTGTGTATGGGTTCTGTGGGCTTTGCATGCTCTCAAGAGGAGCAGCCCCTGGCAGGATGGCTGGGATCTGAGCATCATGCTCTTTGGGATCTCGAATGTGACCTCTGCAGCCCTCCCACCTCGTAGATGGCTAGGGATGACCTTACAGCCACAACTTGATCAGTCAGGAGTGCCTAAGGCTGTGAACCAGCCTTAGCCTGCAGCGTACTTGCCAGCTCTCAACCTCCAGATTAAGCCTGATGTGCAGGACTCCTTTTCATCCCACTAGGTCAGGCTTGAGTGTGACCCCCCCCCCCCAAGTCTATAAGATACCCCCCCAAGGGCCACATTAGCATACATACACAGTGTCTGCAAAGTTCAGAGAAGATCCAGGTGCTTAGGTGAGATTGTGAGATGCTTAACCTGAGACCACAGGGAAGCAGAGATAATCCTACACAGAGCAGGGCGGGTCAAGC
This sequence comes from Peromyscus aztecus, assembly GCA_902168405.1. Taxonomy (NCBI): domain Eukaryota; kingdom Metazoa; phylum Chordata; class Mammalia; order Rodentia; family Cricetidae; genus Peromyscus; species Peromyscus aztecus. The sequence continues at coordinate 15,838 of CABHPQ010163407.1, read as the reverse complement.
CCAGGGGAGGGTGCGGCTCGCCATGCTTCCACACTCAGCATCATCTCCTCAAGCCTGAAATGGGGTGAGCTTATCCACAGTGGCACTGTATGAGACTGGCAAGATGAACTGCTCAGTGTGGCCCAAGAGCCAGCAGAGAGGGGACCTTGGACGGAGGGAGCTCAGCAGGATTGAGAGGACACTGTATGCACTGCAGACACTCCAGGCCTGGATTCCCACCAATGCCCCAGCACTGGCACTCCTACCCAGACTGGGAGAGGAAGTGCCACACTGTGCCCACTCTCCTGTCCCTTCCCCAAAGGCATCCCCCCTTCCAGGAGGAACTTGGGTGCAAGGGTCTGAGAGGTCCATTGCTGAGCACAAAGCATACCCACTTGGCCTCTGTACATACTGCCCTGCCCTGCCCTGCCCAAGCCCTGGTTTTGGAGGAGACACCAAGGAAAGAGAAAGGAAAAAAAAAAAAAGGGCGCCGGGGGAAGCCAAGGTTGACCAGTGTCGGCAGGAGCTGGAGGTGAGGATCCTGATGGGTTTGTAAAAAATTTCCTTTCCATGAGTGCTGGCAACCCCCTCCTTCCCCCCCGCAAACACACGTGCATACACACAAATTCACACACTTTTGCACACCTGCATGCTTCTGAGGTACAATTGGGTTCATCGGGGGCTTTCTGCAGAGGCTGGGCAGGGGATGCCGGATGCTCAAGCTGGACTCCACCCCTCACTCCCACTTTTTCTTCCTTCGCTCCTGTTGACTTGGGGGTGGGTGTTGGGTTGCCAGGAGACAGAGGATCCCTCCAAGATGGGTAGGAATGGAAAGAATCCAACAGAAGCCAACCCCTTTGCAGGTCCTCTTCCCAGATCTCATTCTGCCATCTAGCCCCAGCATCCACAGAGCCACTGGTCCCTGTAATTTCTGATAGACGGTCTCCCACCAATCCTGGATATATGATCTATGAGCTGCCTGGAGGTTAAGGTCCAAAGAAATCAGCATGCACAGGTGTCAGGGCTGGAGATCCACGTGGAAGACATCCTTATCACCCAATGGCATGCGGTGCTTGAGGCCAACATGTGACTCAGCCACACACTAGAGTTTTCTGAGATGTCAACTCACACTAGATCTGTCCCAAACCCATTGGAGGTCCCTTCTTGGTTGGACAGCTTCTCTGGAAGAAGCCTGACATCTTCCTGTATATCACTTGAACATGACAGAGTTTCAGGGGAATGCCCAGCCCAGCTTGGATGCCTAGCTCTGGTCCTAGCCTTCCCTGCCTCCAGGGCCAGACCTATTCTATTCCCACTCTAGAATAGAATCCCAGCTTCTCACCGAGCTTCTAGGGCTGGGCCCAGACACATGCCTGGACCCCAAAGATGGCATCATCTCATCCATCTCAATGACTTCAGCTGAACCCCACATTTCCTAGGGTTGCCAAGAAAAGCACCTGGGGCTTGCTGCCCCAGGTAAGAGGTCTCCTCCACTCACCCCACTTCCCCACAAACAAACGAAGGACATAGCTCTCAAAAGAGCCTCTCAATTCACCAGCTGAGACGTGCTGGGGTCAGTAGGGTGAGCCTCTGGGGAGTGAAGCCCGCTCTTCATGTTACCCGTGTTTGCTTCAGTTATCAGTAAGCAGGCACTGTATTACCAGTGCTGCCAAGAGAGCAAACCAGCATGGGTGAACAACTCAGGCCTTCCAGAATATGCCTGGATTGTTCAGTCAGTCCTCCATGAGCTCGGGTGGGAATGTGCAGAAAACAGGACTCTGCTCTCAGCCAGGTCAGGGGCAGCTTTGAACAATCCTACCACACTCTGCCCAACTGTCCCCCCACCTTTTTTTTTTAACTATCTCAGAAAGTGACAGGAAGTCTATGTCTGAGTTTTACAGGAAGGCTGCCCAGCAGGTCCAGCCTGCCAGCCACACCCAGCCTTCTTCTGGTGTGTTTCCCTGGTGTACAGTCTCCAGGGCAGCCAACCTTTCAATGCTCCGGTGCTGGCTGAGGAGGGTAGGGAGGCATGGCCAAAGTGTCTCCTGTTCTCTGAGCAGCTGGGGCGGGCACAGCTCCCAGGACCCATGGGGCTGGAGGCTGCCTGCCCTCCTTAAGTCACGGAGTTATTTTTAGTTCTCTGTCCATGCTAGTTCTGCCAAGACCTCTCGAACTGACAGGCTCTAAAGGAGTCCATGGCAGAGGCTTGGCAGTATCTTGGCACACCCAGTTCTAGAAAGTACCTCTCTCCAGTCACACACGCAGGATATATGTGGGGGGTGGTAGAAAGCTCTGAGGCCTCAGGAAGAAGCCTGTGGGAAGGATGATGCCCAGTTGGGAGGGTCTTGGAATGGAGATGCCTGGTCAGGCTGGAAGATAGACAAGCCATGTGCCTTGTGCACTTCTTGGGAGAATGCCAGGCTGAGAAGAGCCTGGACCATCTCAAAGGTCAAGTCAGGCTGAGTATCTCTGGGAAGCAGAGCTGGGTAGGAAGGTCTGTAGCCTCAAACAAGCTTGGACCTCTGGCCTCCACTCTCAGTGTTTAGCCCTGAAACTAGAGAAGAGCTATGTGGAAAGAAGTCTGCAGGCTGGGAACAGGATCCAAGATGCAGATGAAAGAGACCTAGTGCAGATCCAGGTTTGGATCCAGAGCCCACAGCAGGCCTGGGAACAATGTCCTAGAGTCATCCTTCCCCTGCTGCCCTGGCCAGGAAAGGCCAAGCCTCTAGTGGACCACTTTTTAGAAGAAATGGAGGAGTCAGGGCTGGTCTAGTAGGTGTGGTTAGGCTGCCGGCTCCGGAGCTCTCTTCCCTTAGGCTTCCACGGCTAAATCACCCTGAACACTCTCCTCTGTGAGTGATCACACCACTAGCCCCATGGCCCCTGCTAGTGAAGACCAGCCTCTACCAGGTGACTCTGGCATCTCAAGTGTTAAGAAGGTGTCTTTTGACTTTCCTTAAAGAGTACATAGATCTCAGGGCACAGCACAGCGTGGTAGCCAGTGTAGCCTACCCTGGAGCCTGCAATTAGAAGCCTACAGCCTACTAGTGTGGACGCTGTGTGGACAGCTCACCTGGAGGGCAGGTAACTTGTAAGCGGGGGATGGGGTGGGGTGGGGTGGGTGGGGTGCGGCACAAGGTTTACTAAGACATGTCCTCAACAGAGCGAAAAACACACTTTCCCCCTTGGTTGGTCCTAGCTGTCCGGGGACTTCCAACCCACCTGCAGAAAGAAGCAAAACAAAACAAAAACAAACTCCACCAAGGAGCCCTTGGCATCAGTGCCAGGATGGTATGACAGGGATACCACTTCAGCCAGCTCGTCCTCAACGGCAATGGGGACCAAGGAAGCTTGCAGCACCAGTACAGCCTGAGTCTGGGGAGCAGCTGCATTGAGCAGCCTGTGCTGGGGCCCAGGTTCTGGTCTTACTCAGGTTGGCTGCTGGGATCTGACCTTGCAACGTCCTCTCAGGAAACACCAGGGTTCCGGGCAGCACTGTCCCTCTCCTGCTGGGGGACAAGACTGGCTCCAGGGGACTGCACTTTCCAGAAGAGGCCCAAGACATGTCATGCCCAAGCTCTGTGCTCAGTCCAGAAGGAAGATATTTCAAATTCTAGGTGCTGTCTGGGACACTTGGAAAAGCATGCTACCCCATCAAAATGAACCAGAAACAATTGTAACTCTGGTCCTTGAACTGCGTTTTCTGTATGTAAAGGCCAGGAAACTTAGGACAGTTCTGATAAGAGACTTTGAGAGATGCATGGAGCCCTTACCTCTCTTACTCCCCATGAACTTGGAACCAAGCTCTGCAGGGGCAGACACACCAAGGAGCCTGGGGCTTGAGGCCTTAAGGAGTAACACTCAACTACTGAGCTTCCACACGTGCAGAGTCCCACCTACTGGGTCAGCAGTGAGTGCTGTCCACAGACAGAGACCACATCCTGGGCATTGCCATCCTGTCAGTGGGCCGCTGGGGACACTGGGGGATGATGCCTCTCTGTAAGACTGAAGCAAAGACTGAATTAAGCAGCCACAGGGTATTTAGTCCTGATGCTTCTGGGCTGAATGAAGGTCTGGGACAGATGCTAAACCTATCTATAGACCTATCAGTCAACCATCTGCCACCCATTTCTATCAGCTGCTTATCTATCCATCCATCACCCAGCCATTGACCAATCCTCTACCAGTCTATCCATCTATCATCAGCTATGTCTCCCTCTGTTCCTCTGTCCTTCCACTTATTATATCTCCCCACCCCCATTTGCCTGCCTACCCACCTACTTACTGACCTATCATACCCCCAGCTCCTCTGAGCCGGGCAGAGCTGGTGACATGGACAATATATGCAAATTCCCATAGTGACCCTAGGGCCCAAGGACTCTCTGTACCTTTGTGTTGCAAAGCAGGAGACACTGAAGTGGAAGATGGCAGAAACCTGGAGGAGGCACCCGCTGTTGAGTGCCTTGCTACTTTTGCTATTTTACAGCTTGGTACCTCAAGGCTGCCCAGACTGGGGCTCAGAGCCCACTGTCCCAACCCCAGCTGCTGTTTCTCTTCAAGTACATGCTTACTGAAGCCCCTCTTAGGAAAGAAATACATGCTCAGGTCACCTCGCTGGGGCACCCCAGGGTGGGACTATCTGGCCTCATTATTCTCTCTTCATTCCCGAATCACATGTGTCTTAACAGCCCAAGGGCAGCCACGTGAAAGCCCCAAGATCCTAGCCATAAGGTAAATTCACGCAGCTGCTAAAAATAGGCTGAGACAGATGGGAAGTCTGGCTTGGCTGGGATAACCTGGAGAGCTGTGTGGGCTGCCCCCCTCTCCCAAAGGCCCATTAGCTTGGCGGCTTTGGTAATGTCCCACCACGGTCTCCATCCAGATTCTCTTGGTTTCTCCTAGGTATGACACCCCGTCTGGTTACATGGCAGGGGAAACATTTGTGGGGAAACAAACAAAACCAGCCTCTGGGCTCTTGAGAGACCAGGGAGACCTCTAAGTGCTTGGCTGGGAGGGCTGGGAGAGAGGCCACAGTGGACACCCAAGGGAAGACTGGAGGGGACCCATAGCCCGTTCCTCGGCCCAGCACTCTGTGCACCCCTAGAATGCACGATGGTGGAGGAGGCTGTCATCCAGTCCCATTCATGGGCTGACTAAGGCTAGCAGCCCCTGTCACAACGGGTCATGGGTTTCACGAGGCACAGAAGCAGGAACATAAACAGGAGATGATTCCCTGGTGGCCCTGTGAGGGTCTCTTCAAAACAATTAGTTCTCAGTGCCCACCATTGTTTCCTAGCTCATCAGGCCTGGGAGCCCAAAACTTTACACTTCTGCTGGGGGCAAGCCAGGAGCAGCTGCTGGGAATCACCCGGAAGCCAGGAGACTGCCTGTCTAGTGGATACGCCCATTCATCTGTCACCTAACACCAGGAATTTGCACTCATGTGTTGGTCTGTGCAGGTGCACACGTGTATGTATGAGCTTCTGTGGAGGCCAGAAGACAAGTTCAGGTATCATTTCTCAGGAGTCATCCACCTTGACAGTGCCCCTCACCATCTTACTTCCCAAGTAAGCCACGTTGGCTGGCCAGCAAGCCCTAAGACCCACCTGTCTCCCCTCGCTTGTGCTAGGATTATTTTCACATGAGTTCTGGGTATTGAACTCATGTCCTTGTGCTTGCTCTGGAAGTACTTAACCAAGAGAACTATTTGTTTGGCTCTTGCTAAGGCTTTTGAAAGGTATTTGTTCTTTGGGATGTTTTAAATTTGTAAGGCATGGATGAAGGGAGATGGAGTCAGAGCATCAAATGGAGCCCCAAAAAATATTTCTGGAGGCAAAGTAACCCTAACAATACATGGTATAAAAACAAATGAGTTGGTCAGGCTCTGTGGAAGAATGCTGAAGTTGGGGTCAGGACGTGAAATGTGCCATTTAAAAATGGCCCCCAATATCCAACAGGTGCAATTTGGCCAAAGTCACTGACTGGGTCATTAATCAGGCATGAGAACCCAGATGCCCCCCACCTTAAGACTGTCATGGAACATGACTCCAAGAGGGACTTGCCTGCCAGTCCATTCCACCCAAGCTGCTGAGGGCCCCCACTTGTTCTGTCCAAAACCTGCTGCCACTATACCACATCTTTTTAGTTCCAACTAAACCTGATGCATTGTCTCAAGGTGTTTTATCAGCCCTCTTCTCAGCCTGGATGGAGATGTGTTTCCAGTCCTTTTATTAAAGGTATCCTAAAAACACATGCATGGACCACACACATGCATATTAAGCACACACATACACACACACACACACCCATCTGACAGTATGTGGCATCTAAAAATCATCTTTTTCTTTTCCTCTTTCTTTCTTTCTTTCTTTCTTTCTTTCTTTCTTTCTTTCTTTCTTTCTTTCTTTCTTTCTTTCTTTCCTTCTTTCTCTTTTTTACAAATGTGGGATTCACTGGGGTCTAGAACTGGCTTTGGCATGGACTTGCACATGGGTGATGCCCTGAGGTGGGTGTTGCCTGCACTCCTTGATGCTCTTTCTGGGTGGCCCTACCCAGAAGCCCTGATGCAGGCATCACCTGCTGAGGCCAGGCAGGCACTGTGGCTTCAGCACCACTCCCTACACCTGCGTGTGTGGCAGAGTCGGGCCAGGCAGTGCCACACCCGCAGGCTGCTGGGCCTACCTAGTTTTTGCATGCATGCACGGAGCCTTTCTTCAAGATTGGACACTCTGCTCTGAAGTTCATCGTAGTCATAGGCGCCAATTTCCTCTTGCAGCTCGTTAAGCACTGACGTCAGATTCTGGACCTCCTCCTTAAACTGCAATACCAATTTGGCATCGGCCTTGTACTCTTCCAACACAGGAATCAAAGGCCTAAGTTCATCCATTTTCGCTTTTATTGCCTGCAAGGTTAAAATAAGCTGGTTCAGTGCGATGCATGCAAGAACTTGAAATACCCTGCCTTGGCCTGGCTTCTCGCTATGAGAGGGAAGGTGTGCACACTCCCATTTTAGTCATCCATCAGTTATCTGGTCCCAGTGAGTCAGGATAGCGTATTAAACAGTCCTCAGAACACCAACATATTTGGGAAAGCTCTTTATTTGTCAGTCGAGAATGCAACATCTTAAGGTTACATGCTTTAGGTCACATACACAAAGTTTGTGGTTCTTTTTTTTTTTTTCTTTCTTTCTTTTTCAAAAAGTGCATTGACAAGGGTTCAAACTATTCATGGGATGCATCTAGAGTCGCATGCAAAAGGAGGATCCTGGTTGGATTCAAGGTTCCTTAGTGAAATGGTGCTAAGGATTGGAAAAGAATCATAAAAATGCATGGTGCAAAAAGCTCTCTGGCTCTCTCATGGTTACATGGGGGGACTGCTTCTTCAGTCACTGGCGCATTGAAAAAACTCTTAAGTTAGCCCTGCAAGCAAGAAAATGAAACACCGTTGAAAAGCTAGCTCACTAGCCTGCCTCAAACAGCCATTAAAAGACACATATTTGCATGGTCACGTAAGAAAAATCACACTTTAACGATAGCAAAACAAGTTACTCAAATGGTGAAGGGTCTCCCTCACAGTTTCTCCTGGAATTCCTTCATGCAGCGACTACAGTGTAAAAGGCAAGGGCTTGCTTTTGCTGTCCCAGAGTCTCAGAGTCCCCAACTTTGGAACTCAGAGGGTGCTCTGTGGATGACACTCTCCAAGGGGAGCTACCTCATGTCGCTGAAGACACCTCTGTCTTCACAGTCTGCTGAGCACAGGAGGGCAGATGCTGGCCAGGAGAGACACAAACTCTTTTTGGTCTGTAAGGTCAAGAATCTCTCTCCAAGGTTAAGTCCTGATGGTACATCAGAAAAGGGGGCACAGTGTTGCCCTGCCTGGGACAAGAACCACCGGCTTGTTTTGCCTCAGTGGGATTTGTCTGCTATTATTTTATGTATATTATAGATTTATAACTTCATTAGCTTGCCATTTTGCCTACCTAATGTACTGCTTTTAAAAGGAGAATTAGTCCCTGCTTCACGTAGGGAGTGCATCAAAGGATAACATTAGCATAAAAGAAAGGGAGGACAGACAAGGGCTCAGCAGTTTCCAGCCAAGCGGCTGTGTAATTTGACCTGTTCATTTACATCTGGGCCTGATTCCTAATTAACATGCATGAACACCTTAATTAAGGTGGCAGATAATTCCCAGCCTAGTCCTAACGGAGAGTCATGTATATATCCATACTTGGACATATGTATATATAATTTCAGGTCAAAGGAACGGAGGTTTTAACGGCCAGGGTCACCTGGAGACGCAGAACACTTAACGCAGCTGCATCTACAGTGTGCCTTGTCACAGCTAAATTAGGTCAGAAGTGAAAAACTGCCCTGAGTGATCTGGGCCCAGAAATGGCTCTAATCAATTAAGCTAATCCTCAGCTAATGTGATTTACCTGCAGCAGCTGTGGAATGCTGAGGGCCTTTAATGATACTCTGCCCGGCTAAAATGCCTCAGCCGGAGGAGGAGGGGGCCTGGGACCCCTGCTTCCTACTGGCTGATGAAGGAAGGAGAGAGGGGCCAGTGTCAATGACGGGGCTGACCAAGCCCCAGCCCCTTTAGTGGCCAGAGTGGGTGGCCTCGCTCCTCTCAGAGTGTCACAGCTTTGCAAGGCAGAGAACATTTCTTGTGGTGTTCCCCCAGGTCCCCAGGCACTACCTCTGTGGGGAAAGGGAAGCAGGAAGGGGGATAAAATCTGACTTGGAGGAGGAGGAAGAGGAGGAGGAGGAGGGGAGGGAGGAGGGGTGAAGAGAAGTGGGTAATAGAGGAAAAGGAGGAGGGAGGGGAGGAGGGGGAGAGAAGGAGGAGAGGAGGGAAAGGAAGAGGAAGGAGGGCAGGGAGGAGGAAGGAGAGAGGAGGAAGAGAGGAGAGGAGTAAAGCTCCAGGAGGGACACACATACCTTGAACTGCCTGGCCAGATGTTGCTTATGGCTCTCCTCCACCTGCTTGAACTTGGACTCTAGTCCTTTCATTTGATTCTCCATCTTCTCCACATATTGCAGGTCTCTCTGAGTCCGCCTGTCCAAGACTTCTATGGATTGAGACATGTTTTGCACCTGTCAAAAGGGTAACAGGTTCAAGGCAAGAGCTGCAGCGGATGTCAGGCAGTTTCGTTTGTCTGCTCATCAGCCAGGCTGACCTTTCCCACAGCACCACCCCGGGAGCCAGAAGTGGCCCAGGCATGATTTACCAGTTAATCACCAGCATCAGATCGTTAGGACCAAGAACTCCCCAAACACGGCAGATCGGCTGGGTAAACATTCCCTCTACCCTCTTCCAGCAGAACTCTGACAGTAGGGTACACAGATCAGGGCAGGAGCCTCGAGTTGCTCCAGGCACAGGGCTGGGGGCCATTTCTCTCTGCGTTTAAGGGTGAGGCCCGTTTCTATTCCACGTTGGGGAATGGCTGACATCGCTAGGCAAGCTCACATAGCAAGAGATGAATCCGGAACGACACCAGGCCTGCTTAGGGTATAAATCCCCTTTCCCCTGAAGTCTCGTGGAGTGTCCTTGCTGACAGCGTTGGTGTTCTAAGTGTGGAGCGAAGGGATAGCGAGTCGCTCTAGGCTCCGTGCCGAGCCTTTCCCCCACCGCACATGCCATCCATCACCCCCCACAATATCATAGGCAGATGACTGCTCGGCAAACACGCACATTCAGAACACAGAGTCAGGAATCAATCACCCAGCAAATGAAGGATCGCTGTTTTACATCCTTACGGGCATTGTTGAATGGAGTGCAGCCTCAAGATGGGACTCTATTATTCAGCACGATTCCAGGGAGCGTCAAAGAAAAACAGTTTTGGTGCGGCCACCTGCCAGCACACTTCATTTTCAGGAAACTGGCTATGGCTGATGTGAGAATGTATGCTCACCAGGGGCGAGGGGGGCAGGGAGCCAAGGTGCTGAGGATGCTGCTGAGGATGCCGCAGTGGGTTGGGTCATTTTCTCAGAATCTAATCCAATTACTAGCAAGGAAGATGCGTCCTGAATGACAGGTCTTGCTGCTGGATTTTTTTTTTTCTTTCTGAATTTGAAAAAGACTCCCTTCTAGGAACTAAGTCCTTGGGATAGAGGCTTGGCTTCCCTGCTCGGTGGTCAGAGCAGTGATGGCAAGGTTCCCATCCCCCACCACAAACCCTTCAGACCAGTAAGTGGGGTAAAACGGGAAGAGCGGCAAGATGCCTTCTCACTGGCCAAAGGCTGATATTGCCCGTCTCAGCACTTAAAACCATATGGGATTTCAGGACTTGAAAGCAACACACACATTCACCTTCACATTTCAATTTATAGCACAGCCGTGCATGGGGCTGACTGCTCCCTTCTCTTAGCTGCTTTAAGGGGAATCGACCTGCTCTTGCTTAGACGGCCTCTCTCACCGCTCCCCGTCCCTCTGAATGGCTGCAATGCTTCTTCTGGGAAAAGATGTCAAGTTTGCTCTTATCCATCCATCAAGGCCCAGCCCAAAGGCCATTGCCTCCAAGGAGGCTTCCTGGATGAGCTCAGACCAAGGACACTGAACTACTTGGGAACAATACCACCTTACTGGAGGTGAGGTGGGCTTCATTCACACTTGAACCCACAATAAGGACAGCCAGAGCAGGAAGCCTGTGCCGCCTGCCTGGCTCAGAGGAAGGACAACATGTGCACCTCTGCTCAGAGCCTCTCTCCCAAGTCTCCTCCTTGGAGATATGACACCGACAATAAGAACAGGACTCAGATATCAACCAGTCAAACAGTGGGTGGCGTTTGGGGGGGGGAAGGGCTCAGCCCAACACAAGCTTTCAGGAAGAGACCACACAGTGTGGGGAGGAGATTTTCTGTCCTCCTTACCAAGGACCAATGCTTCTAGTGAATTTCAAAATGTAAAGATTAGCCTTTACATTAAACAAAAAAATCTTAAAGATGCCAAATAACTTGGCTGCTTTAAGATGAACCCACAGACATCTGACCCCACTTTCTGGCCAACCACTCAGCTAAGTCTCCCATAGCAAAACATGGGTGACAACCATACTAACCCTCTGGCAATATCTGCTTCCACACACCTCTTCTAGTTCCTGGAGTATCCCCAGAAGCCAACCAGCAACGTTCAAGGTCACAAGGTCACAGGATGCTCGTAGCTGCTATGACAGCAGGTGCCATGAAGTGAGGGAGGGGACATGCACAACAGCCACACACCTGTCCCTATGTGGGAATGACTAATTGCTAATGTTTATTGCCCATGTAGGCACTGGCCTGAGGGCTATGTTATTTATCTCATTTGATCTTCATAAAACCCTGAGGGGGGGGGCAAACCGGTTCTGAGTCCCACATGCTAATAGCAATGCCAGCTCAGGAGTTAAGAAACTTGGTCCCATCACACAGCCAGCTCAAGGTCTGGGACTCCACAGCCTCTGCTCTCAGACCGTGTTCTTCAAAGGACACAGCCCCATCCTTCTGCCCACCTTATCCCCTCCTCTGGCATCAGATCCTAGAGGAACTGCCCAGACATGCTGATATCCAGTCTTTAGCAAGGACTCAAGCTGGACAAAAACAGAGCCTCTGGTGCTGGGTCCCAGGACCTGACCTGCTGTGCCACCAGGTGGGTCTAACACAAAGGCAGATGGTAGCAACACAGAACCAGCTCCAGGGTGCTCAGCTACAGCTAGCTGCAAGGGACCAAGGAATCCAGGGCCTCCTCTATTGCCACTTAAGATGGCAGGTGCTGTCTGTGCCAGGCCTGGCCCCGCCCCGTAGGCAGAGAAAAAGCAAAGTAGAAGAGACAGGAGGCGTGTTGACCAGGCCCAGCCCTAGAGCACAAAGGCGGAGCAGGCTTGTCTCAGCAATGCCGGCAGACACAGTAAATGAAGGGCCTCTCTTCCAGCCAGTGCTCAGGCCCTCCCAAAATAGAGTCTACGCGGCAGGAAATGGGGCTTTAAATTTTTAAGCAGCAAAACTGTGGCCTGCATAGGCAGAAAGGAAAGCTGCACGGCCTCATTCTCAGGGGCCCCTAGAGCTTTCTGGAACCATTTCCCAGCTCTGCCCTTCTCCCAAGGCCCCTTGGCTTGGGCCTCAGGCCCCTCGGAGCCCCGCCCCTTTGCTACAGTTCTGAATAATTAAAGGCTCAATTAGGCTCCTGTCTAGTTTGGTGTAAATAAATGTCCGTGGGATCTGTTAAATATATTTTACTTGAACTCTTTTCAAATGATTTACTCTGGTGGCTAAAGGTGGCAAAACAGGCCAAGAAACCAGCACACACTCTACCCCTTTAGGGTGAGCCAGCTCCACAGGCACCATGACGGAGAGCAGGTCCCAGGTCTCTTGAAGATGGAGACTGGCAACTCAGGAGTCATCCCAATCCCCAGGCTGCTTCCTGCCTCAGCAGCTGAGTCCAGGAAAAAGAACTATTCTGCCCAAGGAGGTGGGAGGCCTGCAGTCATCCCAGCTCCAGCTGGCGAGGCCAGGTCCTGGCAGGGATTAAGCTGGGCTCCAAAGTCAGCCTGCCTTCCCCAGCTGGAGGAAGACCAAGGTGATGTCTGTCCTCAGGGCCTGTGTTCAAGTTACAAAGGACCCTTCACCCCACAGATTTCTTCGAACAGGTGAGGACTTGAGAATTCCAAGTCTGCTCAGTAGGGATAGTCCCAACTTTCCTGGTGTGTATGTGTGTGTGTGATATGTGACCTCGCTCTCTCCGTGTGGGAAGGGTTCACCACCTGGAGGCTTCTTTTCTTGGGGGAGTGAGATGGGCAGGAAGGAAAGTCTCCTCATTTTTCCTTTTCCTCATGGTAGCACTCCAGAGACTTGTAGTAGTGAGGTTAGCTGCAGAGTCTGGGGTCTCTGGGGGCAGCCTATGGCACTCTTATTGAGGAACAGAAGCCAAACAGGAAGATAGCTGGTCCTATGACTCAGACTAGCTCCCTTTCCAACCAGCTGTGTGGCCTGGGGACATCAATCTGAGTGACCAATGCCACCAGCTCTACTCTGGTCACAACCAAATGAAATAAGACTCAAAATGTATGCATGGACTACACACTACTGCCCTCCTGTTAGAAGCATCCGTGGTGGGAATGAATTGCCAGGTGTGACCACTCACCAATGGAGCAGAGGCATCGCCATGTAAAGCCTGTGTGCCAGGCACCTGAAGTCTACGGTTTTCCTGGCAGCTTTGCTGAGCCCTTTGGACCAGACCCTGAGTATTGCTCAGAGGAGAAATGGCACAGGACAAAGGAGCCATGCTTCTGGTCTTACCAACAAGCTCTTTCATGGAGCCCCCGGAGCCCAGGGAGCAGGTGTATTCATCTCCCCACCAGGGTCACCATGGTCTTTTCCATCTTCCTATCCAGGCAGCCAGCTGCCCACTCATTCATTCACAAATATTTAGAATGGGGCCATGCCAGGGAAGGCCTGGGGTGAGCCCTGCAGGCTGGCCAACCCTCAGGCTGGCACACAGCACTCTGCATGTGCAAGCTCACACACACACACACCCTGCACAGACTCACCTTCTCCAGTAGCTGCCTCAGCTGTTTTGTGCGGGCATCCCGTGAACACATGGTCTGCTGGGGGGCAACCACCGTGCAGATACACCTGCCCTCACTGTCCTGGGCAGAGCTGTACACCTGCCAGCTCTCCTCGGGGTTGGTGGGCAACACCTGGAGGGGGCAGAGGGGGAAGGGAATAGGAGAGAACAAGAGAATGAGGGTGAGAATGAGGGAGGCTTGTGCCTAGGTGCCAAGGGCAGAAGCAGATCAGAGAGACACAATGCCTTAAAATCCAAGTTCAGCCCTGGATGCTCAGAGTTCTGACATCTAACCAGATTAATGCTTGGGGAGGTGGGAGGGGCTGCAGATGTGCTAGGCTGGCTAAGGGGCCAAATGAGAAACCAAGTGGCTAACATCTTAGGGAATCAGACACTCTCTTTCCGCAGTAGGTACAGTCAAGCCTTGATCTGCTGGTCCCTAACACTTGAAGACAAGCACCATTGTTAACAGTCTCCATCAGCACCTACGAACTGAGAGCAGCAATGGCCTAGAGCTGTGCTGTCTCCCCAAAAGCAGCCTGGCTAAGAGGCTGGCCTTCCAACTCCATGCAACTCCCACCCACAAGCCATTTGGTGGATGTCAACAAACATGTTGTGTAAGGGTCACCCCCAACCTCATTCCTGAGGGTTTGCCCAAAGACCATCAGGGACCCAGAGCTGTGAGTGGCTAGGTTCACCTTGCGGGTCTTCTATACCACCTATGATCCTGACCTTCAGAGACACAAGAGGGGCAATAGACACCAAGGCTCCTGCACACACCCCCATGCCCTCCTGCCCTCCTGCCGCGGCAGCCTGCCCACTGTCTCCAAATCTTTCCCTGGCATCCTGCTCTTCCCTGCTATTTTTAGATAGGATGAGGAAGAAGGCAGAGAAGCTACGGTAGTGATATACTTCATTCATCCCACCTCAGCAGCTCAGGACATAGAAGCAGGCAAAGTCATTATCAGGGAAACTCATCTTGATTTGGTTGTTTTTTGGTTGTTTGGTTTGGGGGAACTTGCTCTGTAGACCAGACTGGCCTCGAACTCACAGAGATCCACCTGCCTCTGCTTCTTGAGTGCTGGGATTAAAGGTTTTCGACACCACTCCCGGCACTAGGGAAACTCAAAACAACAGGAGAGGTAGACCCAACAAGAATCATAGGTATGTTTGTGTGGGGTTACACCACCGAGCCCTTGGAAGCAGAACAGGAGGAAAAAGGAGACTCGTCCTTCACCTCTCCTTTCCATTTAGAAGGTTAGGCCAGTACCCCTTTCCAGTGGCCCCTCACTGAAGGGTGGTCTCAGCTCAGCCTCCTCCAGCCACTGTGGAAGTCAGCCCTACCCAGACCCTCCACCCCAAACCCTAGCTATCACTTCCCTCCCTAGGCTAATGACACGGAGATGCGATTTCCATTTCAGAGGCGGATAGAGAAGGGTGGGTGAAGGCGCACCGAGGAGGAGGTGGTGGTGGGGAGTTCAGTCCCGCCCAGCTCCTCTCAACCTCCTCTGGAGTGGATCCTTAGATCTTCGAATGGGGATGGGAAGAGAAGGGTGCCTTGGGATTTGGGGGGACTCAGATGAGACCACCGAGCTCTTATCTTCTGCCTTGGGCCCCACTCTGGGCCAGTCCAGTTTACCTTTTACAAAGTAGGGCGAGCTGAGTCCTGGCTGGACCTAGCCCACAAAAGGCTTTAGGCAGCATCTCCACCCCTTACTTGCTGAGTGACCTTGGCTAAGTCCCCAAGTCCCTAGCTTCGGTTTCCTAAGCTTTGCAAGGAAAGACTTCCTAATATTGGTGAATGAGGACTCTGGACTTTTGAACCCCTCCCACTACCACCCGAGCAGGTGTCCTCAAGCCCCTTGAGGGGACCGGGCGCAGGAAGCATCGCCCCGAGACGCCAGAGTGCGGGTGGCGTCCGCAACTGGAGGCGCTGCTTAGCTGCAGCGCAGAGGGTGGGCTCGTGACCCCGGCCCCTGCATCCCTCCCTCCCCCGGTGACCCCATCCTATGCCGCACCGCCTGGCCAGCCCGGGGCTCCGACCCAAGAGGAGGCAGGAGGGAGGAGGGGCCGCGAGGGCGCAAGGCGGGCTCACTTACGCCGGTGCTGCGGTCCAGCGTCCCGCCGCTGGCGGCCGAGAGCCGGGTGGTGTTGAGGCCCACCAGCGAGGGCAGGGTCTGGGACATCCAGTTGGTGATCATGGCCATGGTGCTT
This sequence comes from Peromyscus aztecus, assembly GCA_902168405.1. Classification (NCBI taxonomy): domain Eukaryota; kingdom Metazoa; phylum Chordata; class Mammalia; order Rodentia; family Cricetidae; genus Peromyscus; species Peromyscus aztecus. The sequence goes on along the minus strand of CABHPQ010163407.1, from coordinate 112 downwards.
AGCACGACCCCGATCTTCAGCAGCGGCACCGACATCGCGCCTCGAGTGGCCTCCTGCGCCCGCGCCGCGTCGGCGCTGGCTCCCGCGCCCCGGGCAGCCTCAGGCGGCGGGC